>VMDO01025021.1:0-28834 GCA_007922755.1 Pedetes capensis | reverse complement strand
GTGGTCTTTTGTGGTTCCATATGAATTTTTGGATCATTTTTTCTATTTCTGTAAAGTCAGTCAGTGGAATTTCAATGGGTATTGCATTAAATCTATAGATTGCTTTTGGCAGGATGGCCATTTTTGCAATATTAATTCTCCCTATCCAGGAGCAGAGGAGGTCTTTCCATTTTTCAGTGTCCTCTGCTATTTCTTTCTTTAATGTTTTGAAATTTTCCTTGTATAGATCTGAAGGGTCTTTGGTTAGATTGATTCCAAGGTGTCAATATAAATGGTCTAGAAAATGCATGCAATTGTTCTGACAAGATAATAACAAAGGTCGCTACAGGAAAAAATTTCTATCTTAAACAGAACTGGACCTCAAGTACATATAGAAAAATATAACCAAGTAAATGATAGAGAAGACTTAGATGGGGAGGGTGGGGGGGAGCATACAAGAGGGTAAGGGGAACCTATATGAATAATGTACATCAAAATGCATATATGTAAATGCCACAATGAAAAGCATGTCAGAATGAATCACATTAAGGTCTACATTAAAAATGTCCAATAAAAAAATAACACCCCCCAATAAAAAAAGATTAATTTAAATAAGGTCAGCTAAATGGCACCTAACAATAACAATATTAAGACATCATTTGACTGAGAGCTTCCAACAAGGCATCCCTTCTCAGACTTCTCCTCTGGATCTACAGCCAAATAGCATCCCTCCGTATTTAAACTGCAGGAGAATAAAAAGCACCTTACTTGTGGAATCTTTTTAAACCCATGACAATTCCACAGTCCTACATCTAAATGCATCCCATTGCAGAGAAAGTGGCATCCATAGCAGCTTACATCTTACAGTATCTGCTAAACGTAGAAAGTATGCTAGATTTATCTCAGATAATATACACAGCATTTCTAGGGAGCTCATTTTATTCCCATTGGACAGATGAGATAGCTGAGACTTGGAGAAGATAAGTAACTTGTTCAAGCATGTCTTTACCATGCAGGTCTATTTTTTAACCTGGTCTTTACGAAGCTACCTTCCTTCCCAGTTCTTCCTCCCCAACCTCTATGCTTCAATTATTCTGAATTATTTGTGACATAGATATTGTGTTAGTCAACTTTCCAATACTGTGACAAAATACCTGAGATTAAACAACTTATAAGAAAGAAAGGTTTATTTTGGCTCATGGTTTCAGAGGTTTCACTTGATGGCCGGTTGACTCTGTTGCATTTGGGCTTATGGCAAGTCACTACACCATGGTGGGAGCATGTGGGAGTGGAAAGTGCTCACCTCCTGGGAGCTGGGGAGGAAAGAGAGAGAGGAAGAGGGTCTGGAGTGTCAGTGCCCCCTTCAAAGGCATTCCCCAATAGCCTAACTTCCTCTCACTAAGCCACGCCCTCTCAATAGTGCCACAGGCTAATGACCAAACCTTTAGCATGAGCTTTTGGGGAATATTCAAGATCTAAATGATAGAAATACCTTATAACAAGGGTCAATAAACTGCCGCACAGTGACCAAACCTGACTTGCCACTTAATTTTGTAAACATAGACTTATTAGTATATTGATATGCCCATTTGCTTGCATATTGTCTGTAGCTGCCTTCATACTGCAACAAAGTAGAAACCACGCAACCCACAATGCCTCACAGAAAAAGTTTGCTGACATGTGCTTTATGTTCCAATCCTCTAACTCTTGGTCATCCTCATCTCTCTGCCATATATGCTATTTCTCTCATCAGGACATGATGGGCTTTGACTTTGCACTCAAAACCCTCTGAGAAGACTTCCCTGATCTTTCAAAGAGTTAGTCACTTTCTCTCTGGAGTTACATGGTTATTTGTATACTTCTATGCTTGCACTTGTCACATTAAGCTGTAGTTGTTCATTTACATGATTGTGTAACTTAAAGGATGGGGCTTTACTTTATACTTCTTTATCTCATCATGTCATTTATTTCCTTGAGCATATTGAGCTCTCACTTAATATTTGACACAAATCGAAGTCCTTATTGGGCTTCCCAGCATCCCACCATGTGGTAGTCATATAATGAGAGGAACTCTAAAGCAGTTTAATGTGCCAGAAAGGGGCATTGGAAGGAGGAAGCCAACATTCAGAAAGAGTGGTGTCTTGCACCCCACTTGGAGTCTCTCATCTCATCATGAGTGGCATTGGTTAAGACCCTTCATCTCTTTGAGTCTGCAAGCTTTCAGCCACCATAACAGGGTGAAACTAGATTATCTCAAATGTTCCTTCCTGTCCTAAAAATTCTGAGCTTCTAATGTTTGTGACTATAGTTCAGCAACTAGAAGGATAGTTATCTAGGGAGGCAACTAAGCTAATTCAACTCTACTCCCTCATTGCCAAGAAAGAAATTCCAACAATGTTCCAAAAGTCCAGGTTGAATCCATAATGATATTCTCAAAAGCTATTTAAATCAAAGTTTCTCTTTCTTTTTAAATATATATTATTTATTATACATATATATTGTTTTCCTACTATTGCATTAAAGTTCTACTGAGCATCTACAGGAAGACATGCATCCTCTGGGATGCTACCTAAGACAAAGCAAACCAGAAAGGGGCAACAAATGCAACTCTGGTGTCCCACCATCTTCCATCCCCACAGGTGGCATTGTGTGGACCTGGTCAGCTCCAGCCTTTCCCTGGAGCACATTCCCCAAACTCAATTCAGGACAAGAGTCACATGAGCTATTCCCTAAGGTACAGACTTCCAAGTTCCTCACCTTGAGCCACTGAGGCTGAATCCTCTAGAGTGGAATTAAGGGATCTATTTGCTTCACAAACACCCTTAGTGGTTTGTCGGAAGTTTAGGGATCCACACTTAGGAGACAGACCCCAGCTGTGAAGTTCTACTGACTCCTAAGTCCCAGAGGTTCATCGTCACTGTTCAGTTGAAATGGCAACTCCATCTCTTCCTCTGACAAAAGGTAATTCCAAGAAAGTACTTGCTAGTGGGGAAGCATCATTTAAGCCCTGCATCAGTACCTTCAGGTTGAGCTCATTTAGACACCTGCCTATTCCCAACCCCCAATTTTCCAGCATAGCCCTCTGAATAATTGCCGTTTTACTAATTAAATCTGAGAGCACCTGTTTCTTAATCAATATTAATGCATTGTGTGGATATAATTTGTAATGAATCATTTCTAGGGGAAAATAATTAGATTTAAAAAAGAAAAAAGAAAAATATGCCACTTACTGTTCATCTGTAGCCTTATGACTTGTGGTCAGAATCCTGTCTAGGGAGATACAGGACAGAACAAGGTGGCCGGACAAACAGGGATCCCTGAGATGCTGAGCCCTCCCTGGGCTCTCATCTGAGGAAGTGCTACCCACTTATCTTTCTCCCACCTTTAGAAAAGGAAAAATCATGCCCATGACCTGCCACCCTTCAAACACCTGCCCCATTGCCCCTGGAGAACCCCTTCCTGGCTCTGCCTGCTTTAGTATTAGTTTCTATTTCCCGTTGACCCCCATGCCCTGCACTTTGGCCCCAAACTCTATCTTGCTCTTGCTGTGGATAAAAGGTGCAAAGTTCAGTTGGCTGATGTAAGGCAGAGCCTTTCAGGAGATAGGAGCCTAGGTTCTGTGACTCCCATATAGCCCTCTAGACTCTGACTCTTTCACCCAGTGTTTCTGTTTCCTCAACAGTTTCAGCTCAAAAGTTGATTTCTCCAGGAAAGCATCCCAACCCCCACTGCCTGTGCAGCCCAAGATAGAGGCCGCCTTTCTGTGATCCTTCCATTGTACCTTCTATCACACTCTGTACCCATCATCTGTTACTGACTTTCCTGCCCAACCAGGAACAACAACAGTGTCCTGATCACACAAAGAATGGAAAAACGCAGGTGCTTTACACCTCTGAATTCACACAAATGACTGAGCACGGGATTATTTCCTCTATGTAAAGATGTTAGGTGTGATTTTATAGCTACCAGCACTATTACCAGGTGGTCAAGGTGTGTTTTCTGCAATCCCATCTAAATTGATGGAACAAAATCTCCTAACAAAGTGTGAAATCCTGTAAAACCATATCATCTGGATCACTTATCCAGTGGAGCCAAGTTTAGAAAATTGTCTGCAGGGGGCCACCACAAAAATGCATACCCCAGGAGGAGTCAACAAGCAGATCTATCTATTCAAGCTCAACTTTCACCAAACACAAGTCCTGAAGGGCTATGGGCTCTGCCCCTGGTCCTTCTCTGAGCCATCAGCTGAGTCTGCAGAGAGCCCGCGGGTCCTAATACTGGGCCTGTCCAATGGGGCAACACACTCAGAACTGATGGATTCCCTGGAGACTTGCAGAAAGAAGAAAGGAAAGAAGGAAAGAAGGAAGGAAAGGAGGGAGGGAGGGAGGGAGGAAGGAAAGAAGGAAGGAAGGGAGGAAGGAAGGAAGAGAGGGAGGGAGGAAAGGAGGAAGGAAGAAGGAAGGAAGGGAGGAAGGAAGGAAAGAATGGAGGGAGGGAAGATCCTGCACAATTATCCTGCCTTACCAACTCCATCTTGCTGTATCCCCATCCCTTTTCATTCTCTGGTTCAGCCACACCTGCGTCTTCTCAGGTCCTGCATGCAAGGATCATCCTTCACCCCTCTCAGCATACATACTGTACCCAGCCTGGTACTGATTATCCCTATGAACCTAGTTTGAATGTCACTTGTTTAGAAAAAAAATGACCTTCAACTTCCAGACAAGACTACATCAGGCCTCCCGTTAGAGGTCTTCCTAGCATCCTATACATTACCCTGTAATTGGATGCTTAATTGTTTAATTCCTCCCTTCACCATTAAAATGCATACTTGATGAGGGGCTTTTATTTAAAACCTATACCCTGACACATAGTAGGTACCCAATATGTGTGGAATAAATAAAAGAATACCCTTGCTATTTCCTATGTGATCTTGGATTTGACTCTTATTTGTGTTTCAGGGTACTAATAAACAGCATCACCTACCCACCTCATTGCACTCTGCATGGTTTAATTACGTAAAATGTAGAACTAGGAGTCAGTTGCGAGCCAAAATATCAGCATCATTAATGATGAAAACTGTCGGAGGATGTGGCTATGGTGGACTGTAGAATGATTTGAGAATATCACCCATGCCATCACCCTCAATTAGACTTGCCCTCCTCAACCATAGGCCTGATCTCAGAGGTGATAGACTTTACCATCAGAGTCCAATGGCCAAGAGAACAAGCCAGAGGGTGCCTGTCTGTGGTCAGGCCATCCTGAGCAGGAAGGTTGACAAGCATTCTATAGGCCCAGACTTTTCTCCCAAAGTTGCAAATCAGGAAAATGAGAGCTTCTTTCTTAGAGAAAAGTGAGAAAGGGTTAGAGGGGCCAAAAGCATCTCTCTGGAAAGATTCTCTGCTTCAGAGTCAGGAGGCATGGAAAGCAAAGTTCCCCTCATCCTGAAAGCCTGTGTCCTCATCTATAAGAGGAAGAGAGTAAACTCTGTTGTTAGGAGGGTCACGTGAGTTGGGCTATATGTAAGTGCTTGGAGGCAGGCTGGGAAAGGTATACAGACATATATATTAAGAACCTTTATGTGTTCCTGGGCTGGCTGGCTTCCTTCTTTCTGTCCTCATCTTTCTTTTAAACAGAAGAAGGGAAATTATTCATTGTCTGAGAAAACTGGGCTCTGGTCCATGGCCCTGAGCCTAGATAGTGGCCTTGAATGAATGAAGTAAGGTTTCTACCCACCCCTCCCACCAACCCAGCATTCTATTGCTACCCTACTCATGGAATGTAATTGCCAAACAGATTGATTTGCAGGCTGGTGGGATGGGGCAGGGGACAGGATTCTAATTAAAAATGTGCTAAAGTCCTTTGAAAATTCATAAGTAACAGTGAAGGATCTAGTTTGGTGCTTACATTCTGACAGCCTGACAGCTTCATTGGTTGAACTCATTTGAAAAAGTAACTTTAAAACATGCATAAATTGCACCTTTTGTATTTTAAG
Organism: Pedetes capensis; assembly: GCA_007922755.1. Lineage (NCBI taxonomy): Eukaryota > Metazoa > Chordata > Mammalia > Rodentia > Pedetidae > Pedetes > Pedetes capensis. Next base: position 22,863 of record VMDO01025021.1, on the reverse strand, counting down.
TCACATAGGCATGGCGGCATGATTATTCATGACTTTGGAAAATGTTCTGTCGGCAGGGGTACAGTAATGTCCCCAGCCCTATATCAAATTAATAAGAGGCTCCAAGAATCAAAGAGAACAAACAAGCAAAGACCCTTCTCCATAGGAGGAGAGAAAAATCTGTATTTTAAAATGTTCTAGGGCCTGAAGTGTCACTTATAAAAAGACAGTTGTGCGTTTCTGGTGCATAACTGATAAATATGCTCAGGCAGAAGCTGCTGAAGAGACAGGTGTGTCTGTCCATCTGTCTGTCTGTCTCTCTCCCTGCCCCTTTCCCCAGCAATGGGCTGGGCTTTGATTTGCTTTGTGTTGCAAGTCGCAACTGAGCCTCCAGGAATTCTGAAATGAGGAAGGAAAAATGTATCCAAGATTCCACAAACAAACAGATGGAAATCCAACAGAATCCAGGGGAAACAACCTTCCAATGATAGTTACGATTAGCTGAGGGTACATCATGAGTCCAGCTGTTGAAGCACATGACATGGGATCCTGAGGTGAGTGCGATCATCTTCATTTTACAGAAGGAGAAACTAAGGCGCAAGTTATTAAACAGTTATCCCATGGTCCTACCAAGTATAAGGAGAAGAATCAAGGTCTGCCTGAAAGCAGTCTGGCTCCAAAAACCCAGTGCACTCTAGGCAAGATGCACCAGCCTGCAGAACTCTAGTGACTTCTCCACCAGGCTGTGAGCATGTCTTTTCCCTGAATGTCTGCTTCATCCTTCACTCTGCTTCTCAAACAGAAGATAGTCAGCCCTCAACTCCTGAGTTTATATCCCCGGTATTCAAGGGACCAGCCCAAACTTCATCTCCTACTCCTAATCCCAAATTAGTAGGGAGATAACCTGAGTATCTCAGCTTCAGTAAGGGATTTGTAGTTGAGTGGATCACCTATGACCAGGGATTGGAACATACAGCTCCAATCTGGCTTGCAGAGCATTCCACAAACTGAGCGGCCTTTGCTTATAATAGTCCTTGCTTTCTAGCCAGTCCTGTGAGTCTTGGCAAAACAGTGTCTCCTTTGACCAAGCCATTCAATCGATACTTACTGGGTCCAAGGCACTATGTTAGGCAGATAGAAAAGACAAAAGCATCTAAAATAAGCCCTAACTTAGCCTTCAAGAAACTTCTGTGGTGTAGGGATCATCTGAGTAGGTATGCAGGCAAAGTCATGCAGGCTGTTTGTGTAGAAATCACAGAGAGGCCAAATGCTCTCAGAGTCTGGAGAGGAGAGAAGGCACAAGCTCCTCTCCAGAGGTGTTCCCCAGATTGCTCTGTCGGTAGTGACAAGGTAGAGAAAGCATGGATTTTGGAGTAAAATGTCTATATTCAAATTCTCTTTCATCCCATGACTTCAAAAGGTTGCTAAACTTCTTTGAGTCTCAATTTCCTCAATTTAAAATGGAAATAATACCATTTATCATGCATGGTGGTTAGGAGAATTAAATTACTGTCTATTTGCTGATCCAGTAAAAAATAAATGCTTCTGACTTTTTTCCCTCTCCTCCTCCCGTTGCAGTTATAGCCCTTACCTCATTGTAATGTGGTCACCTGTTTTATTTGTGTCTCTCTCTTTCCCATTTGTGAATTCCATTAGGATTTAGTCTAGATTTTAGTTCTCTTTATGACCTTAATTACTGAAACAAGAGATGTTAAGGATGTGTCTCAAAAACAAGCAAGTTTAGGAAACCTTATTTTATATCATCTCTTTGCCCCATCTCACTCAATACTTGCATTGTAAAATAAGCATGTCCTTGTATTCCTTTGCATTTATTTGAATATTATAATTTTTACATACTGTAGGCATCACAGTAGTTGCAGTAACAGTAACACGATGACTATTAGTAGTAACTAACTACTAGTATGTTCATTAAGTAATCACTAGGCATCAGACATTCTTCTAAGTATATTTACATGTTTTCCATTAATATAATTTTCACAATCAGACAATAGCCACTGTCATTCTCCTTTTTTTACAGATGAGGAAAGTGAGGCACTGAGAGGTTGTCTCCAGGAATGAGAAGAGAAGGGTAGGAGGAAAGATAGGACTCTGTGTGGCATCACTAGGATGGTAATCAAACCCAGGTTCTGCAAGAGGTGTGGCCACAGATGAGGCACTGTAAGCCTTGAAAGGCTTTGTCGCCATTAGTGAGATCTGCCACCTCTTCCACCTCCAGAGATTTCTGTATGGGAGCCACAGGACAATGGGTGTGTGAGCATGATCAGTTAGGAATAAGTTAGCCATAATGACATTGGCTAGCTGAGTAGTAGCCAAGTCTGACCTCCCTGCTTTCCTCCCCTTGCTTGCCCCCATCGAGTACCCAGGACCCAGGGAAATATTGCTGCATAGTGCATGGTCCATCAGTGCTTGCCAAATGAACCAGATCCAGGGCTGGCTCAAGTTCACTTTCTTGAATTTAGGAGAAATAGCTGACAAAGCTGGGACATGGCCGGGCAGCTACCCATAACAAAAGGGAGAAAGATGGGACTTCAGAGACTTTCAAGTGTATGACTGTTGAGTGTTGTAGAATGTCTGAGGGTCTCCCCTGTGGCCATCATAGAGAGCAGACACTGCCAGGGATGGCTGGGGAAAACTCCCTTTACTGACTTGGGAGAAGTGAGAAAATAGGAAGAAGGTTCTGCAGTGAGGAAGCCTTGGTTTGTCATCTAATTTCATCCCTTTCAAATTCTGTGATCTCAGGTCAGTTATGTTCTCTGAGACTTAGTAGTGACATCTATAAAATACATGTCCTATTAGTTTCAGCTCATAGGACCACTGTTGATCTAATGTGATAGTGTGTTCAGGGCAAGGTCTAGCACCTAAGAAGCATTCCATACAGTTCAGCAAATATTAGTATTAATGTCTTATTGTTTTGTGACCTTCCAAGCTGGGGAGTACTTTGTGCTTTCTTTCCTTTTATTATTTTAGGGTTATTTTAGGATTCTTTTATCCTCTATAGTCCATGGAAAGACACTCAGGATGTTACAGATACACTTGGTAACTTGCTGTTCTCCACAGATAACTAAGATTTAGAGCCTCACATGGAAGTTATGCCTTGAAAGCCTTTTTTTTTTCTGGGCAGAAATGCATTTTACAATATTCAGCTACAATGCATCCTTATGCATTAAAAATAGATAGGTACTCCCAAATAGCTCTAGGAAAAAGACAAAACAAAATAAAAACTGCAAGAGCTATGTTTTAAAGGTTTACCTTCACCTTCCTGCCCTATCCTCCAGCAATTGGCCTAAAATAGACCCAGAGTAGCCAGACACCATGGCACATGCCTGTAATCCCAGGGACTTGGGAGGCCAAGACAGAAGGATTGCAAGATTAAGGCCAGAGGCTGCCAATGTAACTTATCAAGACCTTGTCTCAAAATAAAATGTAAAGGAGGCTGTGGGTGAAGCTCCGTGGTAAAGCATTTGCCTCGCATGGGTGACAGTCTCAGTTCAACATCCCAGTAATGCAAAAAAAAAAAAAAAAAAAAAAAAGACTAGAGTAACAACTTCATGTCTTCAGATTAACATAGGATACCTGCATTCTTAAAGCAGAAATGGCCCCCACACACTTTAGACATTGCCCTTCATCCTATTGATTATTGCCTATAGGTGACTTATGACTGTCCTACCACCATGAACCATGTTTTCTTCTTTTCCCAATTCACCTGGTCTTGAGCTGAGCTATCAATTCTTGTTGATCAATTATTTTAGGATATACCATTGAGTGCCCAGGAAATGGCATTTAACTTATTAGTTATACTGAATAGTCTCTTTTCCCCTGGTCCAGTTATAACAGCAGGGTGACTGAATATTTCTCCTCGATGCATCACATTGCTCTTATATGGTCTAGCTGAGTTGCATTCACTCACCTTTTGCACATAGTTACTGTCTGCCAAAGGTGCTGCACTGAGATCTGTCTTTATTCCTTCCTAGAAACCTTCCTGAGCACCTCTTTACCACCCTATGGCCCCCAAATAAACACACGCAGTGTGGGTGACATACCTCCTTTATATATGCCATCAACACCCTTTGCAAATTTTTGTCATAGCACCTAGCATTTTGTATGAGGTATGAATAAAAAATATGGTGAATCTTTAAACTTAAAATTTTCTTTACAGTAAAATACACATTGTTATTAATCCCCCTCAAAGTACTCTACCTGGCTTTGAACATACTTATCCCATTATTCTTACCACTTTCTGGAGCAGCTCTGGAAGTCCTCCTTTGTGTGTGTCTTTAGTTTCATCTTCCATTAGGATAATGCTCCATGTCACACGTCGGTTCTGGTACAGCAGTTTCTGCCAAATAAAAATATTGCCATGTGTCCTCATCCACCTTATTGACTAGATCTGGCATAGTGTGACTTCTGGCTCTTACCCAAAGTCAAAATGATTATTAAAGGTAAACATTTGACTTGATTCAGGACATCGAGGCAGCGATTTCAAGGTAACTAAAGACACTCACAAAGGAGGTCACAAGTGAGGACTTCCAGAACTGCTTCAGAAAGTGACGAGAAAAATGGGATATATGTGTTCAAAGCCAGGGAGTGTCTTTGGAGGGAGATTAATGGCCATGTGTCTTTTACTGTAATGATTTTTTTAAACATTCGCCCTACTTTTGATCACACCACATGTATAACAACGGATGTACTGCTCAGTCCCCAGCCCATGCCGATTCTCTTTCCACTTTCCATTTCTGTGCCTAGCACACCACCTGGCACATTATAGTTGCTTAAGAAATGTTGAACAAATGGCCCAATGTGCCCAGTCATGGCAAAACCCTGCCTTCATCTCTTTCCTCCCACTAGCTTGTCGTTAATCTTGGGGTATTATCTCAAAAGAAGCTATCAACCCATTTAGAAAATCTATGAACAGGCTAAATATTAGTCAGCCAAATACTATTTTCACATTGAATTGACTTAACACATGGCAAGAACAGATGGCATTAAAGACATGTTATCGTGATAAAAGTATGAAAATGTTATTTGTTTAAAAAAAATTAAAAGGAACCAGCACATCACTGCAGACTCTTTCAAGATCAGCCTTGGGAGAGCTGCTGTAGAGAAGAAACACTGCGCTTGGACTTCTGCCTTTTCTTGCCACACCATCACGTTCTATCCTTGGCCATTTCCTTTCTGGAAATGTCAGAAGCCCTCAAAATTGTGCTGGGAGACAAGTTTTCTTTTCTCTTTTGTTCTAGAGAGAAAGAGGGCTTAAGCACAGATCACACACCCACTGTATGCCAAGAGCAAGGTCAAGTGACTCATGGTGTAGGCTCCTGGGGTTCTCTCCACATTACTTAATAAGAAACTAAATTTTACTATAAAGTTAAGGCCTTGGTGATGGAGAGATCATTATAGCTTCTTTGGATTTAATGTAGTGCCAGGAACTAAAATTAGAGTCAGGGATCTTGCCATCATAAATGCTCCACCCCTTGTAAGCAGACTATACCTGCCTTGCAGAAAAGTCCCAGCCAGCAATTCTGGCTCACTAGTCTTATTGAAAATTGAGCACTAAGATCAATAGAGCAATATTTTATGAAATCCAATTTATCAGAAGATTTGATGACTTAAAGATGATGGAATGTCTTATTTATTGGCAATCGTGGAAACTTCAGGAACGTTCGGTGCAGTGAATGCTAAAGCCCAAAGTTGATTTGAAATTTCCTGTCCTTGAAAGGAGACAGTGATGGAGCAGTGCTTTTGAAAACTGAATCTCAATCTGAAAACTTCACATCCATTGTACAAGAATGCCAAGATTCTGAGCTGAAATGAAAATGTCCTGTGCAGTGAGTTTTAAGAACTATTTCCACCAAAATCAAAAGTGAAGAAACAAAATACTAGCACATCTTTTTTTTCTTTCTTTTCTTTTTTTTTTTGGTACTGAGGGTTGAACCCAGGGCCTCCCGCTTTGCATGCTCTGCAAGTGCTGGACCACTGAGCTGCACCCTCAGCCCATTTTTTTACTTTATGAGACAGGGTCTCGCTAAGTTATGCGGACTGCCTCTGGTCTCAAAATTGCAATCCTCCTGCCTCCGCCTCCCAAACCACTGGGATTACAGGCATGCACCATCGCCCCCGGCTTAATACTAGCACATCTTTATATGGGTCCCAGCTGCTAATATACATATATATTGTTGTTGTTGTTGTTAGGTGCCGTCGAGTCGGTATCTGACTCATAGCGACCCTGATAGAGTTTTCAATGGCTGACTGTTTTGGGATTGCCTTGGGAGTGGATTGCCAGGTCCTTCTCCATATATATATATATATATATATATATATATATATATATATATATATAAAATCATATATATATACACATACATACACACACATATATTTTTAAACCTTATCTCATATATATAATCTATATTATATGTATATATATTTTATTTATGTATGTATGCATATATACACACACCCATTCACACACACGTATCTTAAACTCAATCCCTACCTCAGTCTTTTCACACATGAGGTTGGAGCAAATAATCAAGTTAAAACTGAGAGTCACTAAAGGCAATATAATATGCCAGCTTGGATCCTGAAATAGGAAAACAACATAGTGAAAAAACTGGTGAGATCCAAATAAAACCTGTAGCTTAGTTGCTAGTGACATACCAATGTTAATTTCTTAGTTGCAACAAATGAATGAGGCTTAGGTAAGATGTCAGCATAAGGGAAGTTGGGTGAGGAGTGTCCCAGAAGTCACTGGGATGTGAACTTTACAACTTTTCTGCAAATCTGAAATTATCCCAAATATAAAGTTTATTTAAAAATTTAAGGAGATTAAACCCAAAGATCACTGAGGATAAGACATGAAGTACTAAAATGAATGTGAGGTACAGAACCTATCCAAAGGCGTGAGTATGGAGCTGCCCTCTCCTACTATTAGCTGTGCCTATGATTAAGTTGTTAACCTCTTTAAGCCCCAGTTTTTCCATCTCTAAAAACAGGCATAATTAAACTTTCTTTATGCAATTATTATAAAGGTTAAATAACATATAAAACAAACTTGCTTTAAAATATTTAGTGCCCAATACTTGAACTTAGTCAAATGCCAAAAAAGAAATTAAAAAACAAAACAAACAAACAAGCAAAAAAAAAAAAAAAAATACCCCGGAAAATCTCTGCCAGGGACCTTCTGCAACTTCTGGACAAGGAGGAGTCTCATTTCAAGGGTGGGCAAACTGATGAGCATTATTAGCAAATACCCATCAGTGACTTCAAGCAGGAGGTTAAATTTGGAATAACCCATTTCTCACCTTAAGCAAAATACGTTCTAATGAACCAATATTATATCAAGCCCTCTGATTCATGGAAAAATCTTATTTTCACTAATTTATGTCGAAGTTACTCAAGTTAACAGCAACCTTGCTTTCCTAGGTAAGTTCTATTATAGATAAAAATTGCTTCAAGGGAGAGAATCCTGATGCTAACTTATTTTTCTTATCTGGTGTTGGAGAAATAAAAATAAGCAAGCTGACATATTCATTTATCTCCCTACCTCTTTGCTAATAGATGAGATCGCCCACCAAATTAAATATCAGTTAAGGGAACTACAGCTTAGAGAAGTTCAGCAATCTGTCCAACACTACACTACTAAGAGAAGAGGAGCCAGAACCTGAACCTGACTCTAAGAGCTGTCCTCTCTCCTGCCACATTGTTTGCCCACTCCACTGATGTTGAGCTGAAAAATACCAGTGGAATCAGTCTTTCCCATCTGGTTCTTCCACATCCTAAGTTTCCAACATCATCAGGCATCATGCTGAAGAATCATCAGCTCCCACAGACAAACTTGTGAAATTCTTTCCAACTTCTATCTTTCAAATGAAACAACTTATCATGCTTGGGTGCAGATTATCAAATCAAGTGATTCCAGCAAAATAGACAATAGAGTCCTTGCTCTTAAAGAATTGGTCCTGAGGGGGAATCTCTTAAAGAAACACTATTGGGACAGGTGTGGTTGCACATATAGCACACACCTGTAATCCCAGCACTTCAGAAGCTGAGGCAAGAAGATTGTGAATTTGAGTCCAATCTGGGATACACATGGAGAACCTGGTTCAAAAAAAAAGAGAAAGACAATGTAAAACAATGCAACTTCATGAGTACATGGGAAAAAAATATGGGAACATAATCCAAATATGTATACAGGTTTTACTACACATTAGTCAAAAGGTTCCATAAACCTCATAAGTGGATAAAAGTGTAACCAAAGGTAGTGTGATAGTTGCATAATGGAAACAGCAAATGCTGTATTACTCTGTGCCCCACCAACATTTACCAGTAAAGGGGAGGGGGGAGAGAAAAAGACACCATTGGGCTGAGCTGCTCTTGGCCCCCTCTCGTGCCTGGTTCTTCCTACATCATGTGGGCCGCCCTGAATCAGCATGAGCTCCCAGCACCCATTCTTGCTTCTGAGCCTGGGTCATGAGCCCTTTCGCCAGCTAACACTCCCATTTTTCAACTCCTGTTTGCTTCACCTAAAGGGCTCACTGCTTTTGCAGGCTGGATTTCACACTAGACACTGCTTAGCTAGTAATGATCTCAGCTTCTCTTTTCAGCTATAATTTATTCTTGGCTCTATTGCTTTCTACTCTCTACTGCCCACTCTTCCAGGTATCCATCTGTCTTCTGGCCTGAGCCTTCTCAGCCCACTGGACCCTACCCCAGTGCTCTTGCACATTTCTGACCTTCTTGCTATATTGTCTATGCCCAAGCACACATGTGCATGCTCACACACACCTGCATGTACGCACACACACACAAACACAAACACACACTGGATGCTGCTTGCCTTGTAAGCTCTCATTAGCATTAAATGCCAAGTTTCAGGAATAACCAGCCTTCTTGGTTACAAGTAAATCGAAGATTGCTGCATTTATGCAGTAATGGAAATATAATGAAGGAATTTATTGTCCCTGAAAGACAATATCTGCCCATAAACCCCATGGGGTATCTCCAGACTATAAGTACAGCTCTGCGCCTCTAATTCCTCTGGCCCATAATTATCTCAGGAGAACCGTGACCCTCCAGTTCTCCCTATTAAAAGTATATTTCCTTACAAAATGGACTATGCTTTATTGAATTGCATCATTTTGATCACTGGAAATTGACATATTGGGATCATTAGCCAGGAAGTTGGATAGTTAATTTATGAGGTTTCTCAGAGCCTGTCCCAGACCAGTCATTGAGGGAGCTAACCAGCTCATGATGCGAGGGAAAAAAGTCACACCAGCAGAGTTGCTTTATTTTTCTCTCATTACAGAGATGATGAACATAAAACTTCCCTGCTATAGATGTTGCTTCCCATTCTTCCCCCCAACAACCCCAAAATGATTTTGCTGTGTGGCAACCAGACACCATTTGATGGGCACACAATGTTACTCTGCTCATTAGCACCGTTTTTCGTTTAAAATGCTTCAACTGCTGAGATGAAAAGATGATCTGAGTCTTTACCTTTTTCTTTAATATTTAAAACTGTTCACTCAACATTTTATAAATCAAATATTGATGCTGCTACCTGTTGTTCTTCAAAGTGGAGCAATTATATTGCAGGCCCTTCACAGTGTGCCCGACTTTGTTAGAAATGAGAGGGAGGATGTTAGGGAGACATTTCCTTCCCTGTTTGTGGCCTCCGCCCCTTTCCCCATACGGTGGGAAGTTGGGAAGAGCATTTGGCTCTTAATAAAGAATGTGCTGAGGTAGCTACCCGGAAGTGCCTAGTGCACAGGCTGGCAAGGGATACGAGATGCAAGGAGCATCCTCAAAGTAGATTCTGCAGAATGGTTCTGTGCCCTTGGAGTGATACAGACTCCAGGCTCTCAGCCAGTTTGCCCACAGGAGGCCAGCTTCCTTCAACTTCTGCAACCTGGATTCTTGGGGGAACAACCTTTCCAGGGCTGAGATGGTTCCACACTGCCCTCTAGTGGCTGTATCCAGAAGCTACATACCTCATGCAGTCCCTAACTACATTCAGCAGTATCTCACTGAAGACCTGCAGGATGTGAAGGACTGGGGATATTGACGTGAACAACACACACAGCCTGTCCACCAATTCCTCATAGTCCTGTGGGAGAAAAACATGTAAGAATATAATTGTAAGTTTTGATGTGTTTTTACACATGAGCAAGTTCAGAATGCCATGTGGACATGGGGCAGCCTCACCACGAAGCCTGTGGGGTTCAAGGGACCTAGAGGAGGTGGTCATGAAGGAGAAGAAAGGGTGTCCAAGCAGAGGAAAATGAGATATATCTTGGTTCCTGGAGGCAAAGAGCCTGTTGTGCTACTACACATACATGGCATGAACAGTTAAGAAACAATTATATGAGTTTTATTGTGATACCATGTATCATCAATTTTTAAGATGCACATTTTCTTTTCATATTTTAGCATCTCTTTGGTATGACTCCTACAAACAATGGTTTATCATTATTTTATTTGTGGTGTTTTTTCATTTCACAGTGGAATGTAAAATCACAATGCATTTTATAGCCTATGCCATTTGAGATTCGAAGAAATAAGGGCTTAAAAGGAGCTATGGCTGGGAGCAGAGAGGAAGGGACAATATAAATGAAGGGACAGAAGAATATAAGGGAGAGATTGTGAAGATAGAGATAGATTATAGAAAATTTTAGGAGATGGGATGTTTTGAAAGTGTTAAATACTTATATATCAAATGTGAAGAACAAGGAGGAGGGAAAGAGTTCCTTTGTTGCGTGTGTGTGTGTGTGTGTGTGTGTGTGTGTGTGTGTGTGTGTGTGTGTAGAAACAACTGGAAGGAGCTGGTAAAACCAAGTTTTTCCATGAGCATTTTAATTTCATTGATGATAAAAAGAGGTAGGGGAAATTGCAAAAGATGTCAGAAACTACCTACCTTATGGGGTAGAAACCTGGGAAGGCTTTTAATGGGCTAGAATAATGGGAATGTGGCAGGAGCAGTGTGGAAATGGATTGGGTGATTTCTTTTTGGCCCTCTGGGTTGTGATCATCTTCTGATTATAGGAAAAGGGAGCAGAGCATTGCATTTAATTGGCTCTAATTCATCTGGTGAACATGCTCTTTGGTATCAGCTGAATCAATCGTACAAATAACTTCAGAGCCACTCAATACTTTGTCATGGATGAGATTGAATGTTACCATTTGCTTTCCCATGCTGGGGAGCTGATTTTAGGATCTTTAGATAGCAACAAAAAATCTCCACCTCACATCACACACTCTACTGCCTTCCCTCAACAGACATTTTACTCTTTTAAGGACACAAATTGGCTGCTATAACCACTGCTTTGAAGCCATGATATGGAATATCAGTTGCACAAAACAGAGCCACATATTTTTGAAATATTGCTTTTTGTAATGTGTATCTTCTCCCAAAGGTGAAATTCTAGCTACTGTTGTCAGCTACTTAATCATATTGTTGGGCTTTACTTGGTTGTTGATTTTTAGATTTTATTCCTATTAGCCAAAGATTGGAGAAATGAGGGACAAGGGGGCTGATAGAGGTGGGCGTGGGCAGGCATCGAGGAAGTGAGGAGGCCTTTCCCGATATGTGGCAAGTTTGGATAATTAGTATAGTAGGACAGAGTGCACCAGCAGGAAATTATTCCTTAGGAAAAGCATCCTTTTCTAACATGATTTATTTCACATTGCAGTAGAAAGTGCTGGGCAGGTATGCATTCAAGTCCTCCCTCCTCTCCTTGCTAGCTGTGAAACCTAGGCAATTTAACCTCTGAAAGCCCACTTTTCCTTATTAGTTACACAGAAATAGTAATACTTCCTCCCTCTCAGGGTTTAGTGGAAAATAAACAAGAAGACCTGCCTGGAGCACCAGCAGAGTTAGACACACTGTGGGTGTCTGGAACATACTGTCACAGAAACCCTGCACAATCACTCTGGGGCTTCTCTGGTCCCAATACTCCAGGAACACTCAGTAGTTACGACTGCCATCCCCTTTGCGTGCCTTACAGTTTCCCAATCCCAGATCTTCTGAATTCCAGATACTTCTGGAGGTCCACGTTCTCCAAGACACATTTCAAATGCCCACTTCTCTGGGAAATGACCCTGGCTCCCCTGCACAGAAGTCATCTCTCCTTCTTAGAGCCAACATAGCAGCTCAGCATGCAATCCACACAGGTCCTTTCACATATATTCTCTCTGACACATAGAGCACTCTGACCTATTTACACTTGCTGAGCCTCAGTTTCTTCATCAAATGGTGATAATAAAAAGATCTGCCTCCTGGGGTAGTGGCAAGGCTCAAAATTACTAATGCATGCATAGTGGCAGACATATAGCGCCCTACAGAGGGGAGTAACCTTGACATAGTATTAGTAATAGCATATCTAGATGTGACCGCTAGTCAGAAAATGTGATTTCCTTGGTTGCTTGCTTCTAGGAAGGATGCAAGCTCTTTTCCCACGGTCAGGCCTCACTTGTTAAAAGCTGCAGTAGTAGCAGCAGCAGTGGTGAATGCAATCCCAAGTGTGTCTGAGGTGGAGTCCTGTTTTGATTTGGGTTGTAGATGATACTATCAGCTTAAGACCTTGAGGCTTAAGGTTTGCTTAAGACCTTGAGGCTTGCTTCCAGAGCACAGGACATGCCTGTTGCACTTGTAAAGCCACTAAGAAATGCAAAGTTTGTGAAAACTGAACAACAATGGGAAATATCATATGCACAATTATTAACTGGCAAAACTAATAGCTTTGGTGAATATAGAATAAATGCCTGACCTTCAAGATGGGACCAGGGACAGTGTAATCTTGGGGGTAGGAGGAGAAAGTATAGAGGAAGGAAGCACCTGGGAATTACTCCATGATTCTTCTAGTAAATATACCTATGAGCAAAAGATTTCTCACTTTTATGTCATTGGTCTTTTGGTAAATTTAATGATTTTCAGATTTAACAAGCTTCTTCAAAGGAATATTAAGGGGTTCACAATTTAGACACTGGGACACACTATGCCTTCCCAGTTAATAGCATTAGGCTAGACATTACTAGGTTTGAACTACCAGCGAGGTGACTTTCCTCTGGCTGTACCATGCATGCCTGTCCTGGAAGAGCTGCAACACGAATTGCACACATGAAAAGAAAAAAAACTCACCAGACATAAAGCTGTCTGTCTACTAGAGTGGGAAACAGATGTATGTTAGTGACCCCATACTCCTAATTTATTCCTGGAATGTCTAATGTTCCTCAGAGTCTGCTGTCCTCAGTAGCTACCCAGTTGGCCCACTCTGTAATATGGCTCTGCCTGCATAAAGGAGAACAGATTGGGGAGGAAGACAGACTGGGCTATCCTTTCCAGTATGGTGGCCATTAACCTCTCATGTGCCTATTGAGTGCAGTCATTCCTAAATCTCCCTTAAAGCATGGAGAAAGGATGAAGAAAATTACTCTATGCTGCTGTCCCCCACCTCTTATCATTGAATTATCTGTTTGAGTCAGTTCAAATTAACATCAAGAGAAACCTGGAAAAGGAAAGCTTCTCTTGCCTAGCATGTGAAAGGCCTTAGATTCAACTCTCTGATACTGAAAGAACAAAAAAGAAAGGAAAAAGAAGAAGAAAAATATTTTGGATATATTGGCCTAAATGAAATACATTCTTTTTTTTTTTTTTTTTCAGTACTGGAGGTTTGAAGCCAAGGCCTCATACATACTAGGCAACTACTCTGCCATTGAATTGCACCCTCAGCCCTACCTTTTGTTTGTTTGTTTGTTTCTGTGCTTGTATGTTGAACCCAGGTCCTTACATATACTTTGCAAGTGATTTACCACTGGGCTGCACCCCAAACCCATCTTTATTTTGAGATAGGGTCTTGCTAAGTTACAAAGCTGCCTCTGGCCTCAAACTCACCATCCTCCCACTTCAGCCTCCTGAGTCGCATGGATTATAGGTGTACACCACCATGCCCAGCTTACCTTTTTTAGTACTTTTTATTGGAAATTTTTAATGTACAACTTAATGTGTTTCACTCTGACATTTCATTGTGACATTTCCATATATGTGTTTCATTGTACGTTGCACAGATAACTTCCCCCTTACCCTCTTGTGACCCTCCTCCCCACCACACACACACCAATGACCTCTCTTCTACTTACATATCTTTTTCTGGGAATATTTTACTGTATACCCTTGCTTCCCAATTATGATTTAAGTCCACACTTTTTTTCTGTAGTGATCTACCTTTTTACATTGTCAGCAGTATTACATGAATAATCTAGCCCATTTGCATTATTACCATCCTTTGGTATTGCTGGTATTATTATAATTATGTCCCAAACTATTAAAGTTGGGCTGTTTACTTTGAGGTCACCCTCTCTCTCATTCCTCACTCCTCCTTGTCCCTTCTCCCCCTCCTGTATTCTCCCATCATCACTTCCTTTTGCTAGATCCTTCCCTCCTTCTTTGCGCACCTTAAATTGTCCCTTATCCACTTAGTTTACATTAGCTTTTAATAGTGTTCCAATTTCTATATAGTATTTTTCCTTCTTTTAAATTTGATTCAGCTCCTACATATGAGTAAGAACATGTGGTATTTCTCTTTTGGGGCTCATGTTTGTTCACTTAAGATAATTTTCTCCAATACCATACATCTTGCTGCAAATGACATTATTTCATTTTTTGATTGCTGAGCAGTATTCCATTGTATATATGTACCATAATTTTTTTATCCATTCTTCTGTTGATGGATACTTTGGTTGATTCCATATCCTTGCTATGGTAAAAAGTGCTGCATTGAACATGGAGATATAGGTGTCTCTGTGGTATGATGCTTCATCTCCCTTTCGGTATGTTCCCAATAGTGTTATAGCTGGGTCATATGGTAGATCTATTTTTAGTTTTCTAAGGTATCTCCATGTTGATTTCCAAAGTGTTTGAATAAATTTATAGTTCCACCAGCAGTATAAGAGGATTCCCTTTTCTCCACAGCCTTGCCAGCATTTGTTGTTATTTGTTTTATAGATCTTGACCATTCTTACTGGAGTAAGGTGGAATCTCAGTGTTGTTTTGATTTGCATTTCCCTAATGGCTAGGGATATTGAGCATTTTTTCATGTGTTTCATGGCTTTAGGAGTCTCTTCATTTGAGAACTGTCTGTTTAGTTCCTTCGCCCATTTGTGTATTGGGTTATTTGTTTTCTTGGGTATTGCTTTCTTGAATTCTCTATAAATTCTGGAAGTTAGTCCTCTGTCCAATGTATAGGATGCAAAGATTTTTTCCCATTCTGTGGGGATTTTCTTGACTCTGTTGATTGTTTCCTTTGCTGTGCAGAAGCTTTTTAATTTAATGTAATCCCATTTACCTATTCTTGTTGTGATTTCTTGAGCAATTGGAGTCCTAGTAAAGAAGTGCTTTCCTATCCCTATATGTTGGAGCATATTGCCTATCCTTTCTTCTATTAATCTTAAGGTTTCTGGTTTTATGTTGAGGTCTTTTATCCATTTCGAGTTAACTGTCATGCATATTGAGAGGCATGGGTCAGTTTTCATTTTTCTGCAAGTGGATATCCATGTTTCCAAGCACCATTTATTGAAAAGGCTATCCTTTTTCCAATTTACTTGCTTTGCTCCTTTGTCAAAAATCAGGTGGCTACAGATGTGTCGATGTGCCTCAAGATCTTCTATTCTATTCCACTGGTCTTCAGGTCTATTTTTGTGCCAGCACCAAGCTGTTTTTGCTACCATAGCCCTGTAGCATGGATTAAAGTCAGGGATTTTGATTCCACCTGCACTAGTTTTGCAGCTTAAGACAGAGTCTTGCTAAGTTAGGCTGGATGCCTCTGGCCTCAATCCTGTGATCCTCTTGCCTCAACCTCACAAATCACTGGGATTACAGGCATGAGTCATGGTGCCTGGCAAATGAAATATATATTTAATGTTAATTTTTTTCTTTTGATCTTGTTTTATTAATGTGGCTTCTAGAAAGTTTAAATGTTGCCTCTGTAGCATGCCTTCTGTTTCTACTGGCAGCTACTCTATTGGACAGGACTATTGTACCACATTCTAGGTTGTACCTGCAGTTGTGATGTTCCCCAGAGTATCTCATTTCATTTTGGAAATCGTTTTACTTTTAAAATGTAAACAATACAAAAGAACACATAATGAAAAGTGCATCTCGCCCCTCCTGTTCCTACACTCTTTGCAGCCCCCATCTCCCAGTGTCCTGTATTCCAGAGACACTGAGAAGATGAGACACAATCCCCACTCCCATCTCTGCCACTGCCAGTTATCAGACACCTGGCCTGTCTCACTGATACTACTGGCCACTATGAGCATTTGAGTGTGTCCTATAGCCTGGCAGGTCATGGTGAGCAAGAGTCCATAGAGACAAGGACACTGGGGGACATAAATGTTAAATAATTAACATGCATATAATGAAGTGGTAAACAAGCAATGGGACTCATTATCTAATTATGCCCCAATCATTTGTTATTTCTAATTTCTTTGGGGAAGAAAAAGTGGCATCAAGCATTATAACATCTGACAGTGGAAGCAGTGACGCCCCCATGGGAGAATGTTAAGAAAGCCATCTGTTTGCACCTGTGAGCCCCTAGGTTCCAACACACTCCTCCTTAAAAGGAATTTCCTACTTTGGAGATGAAATAACTAGAGATTGGGAGTTATTTGTCTAAAGCCATGTGAATCATGGATTGAATTAAATGACATTATACTAGAAATAACCTTTTGAAGGCAAGTTTTAGTATGTTAACTAAAGTGGCCTAACCTTGAATTTTCAGTTTTGAAAAAACCACTGGCCTGAAGATGAATCAATGTATAGTTCCATACATACTTTTAGAAGGAGCTTTAGTGCTATTTCTTCATAATTATCAAAGCAATCCCTTAAGGCATAGAGCAAGGATAAAGAAAATTACTCTATAGTGCTGTGTCCCTACCCCCTAGCATTGAATTATCTGAATCAGTCCAAGTGAACATCAAGAGAGGCCTGGAAGAGGAAAGCCTGCAGATTCCCAAGTCCTGCCTCAGACCTACTGGGTCAGACTAGGGGTAGAACTTGTGCCAGGCACCCAGATGAGAATTCAAAGCAAAATTTTATCTATTTTTATTCAAGAAACACAAATCAAATATTGTTTAAGTACTGATGATACAGCAGGAATCAAGAAAAGTCCAATCATACCTATATCATCCTTTCAAAAAAATTTTATATGTATGTTGTTGTTGTTGTTAGGTGCCGTCGAGTCGGTATCCGACTCATAGCGACCCTCTGTACAACAGGGGAAACACTATTGTCAGTGCTTCTCTGCTGTTCATATGGTTTTCAATGGCAGATTGACTTTTGGGAGGGGGTTGCCGGGTCCTTCTCCCATTTATATGTATATATATTATATATTTTGGCTATATAATATATAACAAATATATATTAAATAAATATATTTTACATACTAAAATATATTTTAAATACATACACATACAGACACACTGCCAAGGGGCATGGTTAACCCAAGCTTGATTTGGGGTAGTGTAGATCTGTAAGGTAGGCTCCCAGCCCACAAAAGGGGCAGAGAAACAAATCTTCCCATTGGAGGCAATCTGCTGTCAATCAGTTGGTACCATCTTGGTTTCAGTTGCTCTACCCAGTCACACAGGACTCCAGCCACTCTCTTTTTTGTTGTTAGGTGCTGTCAACTTGGGTCCAAATCATAGCAACCCTACACACAACAGAACAAAACACTTCCTGGCCACTGTGCCATGCCCAGAATTATTGTCAGTGATTCTCTGCTATTTGTAGGGTTTTCAATGGCTGATTGTTTTGAGAGTGGGCTGCTTGATCCTTCTCCCTAGCCTACCAGCACCCAGTATCCCCAGGTTGTCTCCCTTCCAAGTAGTAACCAGGTCCAACCCTGCTTAGCTTCAAAGATCAGATGAGATCGGGTAGTACAGCTATACACAGTTACTCTCTAGGGAGTCAAAAGTTAGATCCAGACAACCAGCATTGAGATGTTCAGCAAGAACTCTTCAGACTCTCAATGTGCTAATGGGCTAAGGTTTAAAGCAGAAGGGAGATTTTTTGTTTTGTTTTGTTTGTTTGTGATTTTGGTTTGGTTTTAGTTTTGGTTTTTCAGTCCAAGTGAGGAAATTAGAGAATTAAACCAGAAACCAAATGTTGCAGTGTCATCATAAATACCACAGAATTAGGAGATGTACAGTGAAGCAGAAAATGATCTATTTTGAAATAGTACAGTCTGAATTCAAACTTTGGCTCTTTAACCCACTGACTATGTGATGTTGGGCAAGTCACATAACCCTCCATTGAATGGTCATCTCACTTGGAAAATGCAAAGATCATACTTACCTGGAAGCCTTGGGGTATACAACAACAAAGCATCTACACCCACACAAGCCTGTCACCATGTCATGCTGTGGGGTCTTGCATGTTGCTGTGATGCTGAAAGCTATGCCAGCAGATACCAGCAGGGCTACCCATCGTGGACAGGTTTCAACTGATCTTCCAGACCAAGACTGGTTAGGAAGAAGGACATGGCAGCCCACTCCTGAAACAATTAGCCATTAAAAACCCTATGAATAGCAGAGAAGCACTGTCAAATATAGTGCCAAAAAGTGAGCCTCCCCAGCTGGGCATTCAAGAAATGACTGGGGAAGAGTTGCCTCCTCAAAGTTGAGTCTACCTTAATGACAGGAATGGAGTAAAGCCCCAAGGAACAGCTTTTGCTGATGTGTCACAACTCAAAAAGAGAAGAAACATAGTGCATGCAACAAAGGGCTCAAACATAAAAGTATCATGTGCATAACACAGTGTTGGGTAGTGTTTCATTCTGTTGTACATGGAGTCATTGTAAGTCTGATTTGGCTTAATGGCATCTAACAACAAAAGCATCTAAACAGACATAGAAGATAAACATTTAAATTTTACATATAATATTAAATTGTTAAGTTAACATTAAGAAATTAATAAAATCATGGGTTGGCAGCAGTGGCTCAATAGGAAAGTAGTACCTGAGACTCACACCTATAAACTTATATACTAGCTCTATAATGAAAAAACACATTCCAGACATCACTGAGGTCCCCTCCCTGCCCAGCAACTGGGTAGGGCTGAGGTACAGGTGAAGGGCTTCAGTGCCAACAAACATGTGTGGCAAGAACATACTCAGTCTACTGCTGGCATCCAGCCCACTGTCCCCTTGAGGAAGGTCCACCTTGAAGGGCCAGGCAATGTCTTTCACACCTGTTCTTCATTTCTCTTGCCATTAGCACCAGCAGCAATCAAATTCAAGAGAGGCTTTGCTGCAGTTGGTGCTGCCTAGCATCCCTGTATAGGTTGCAAAGAAATTACCCATTATGTAAGAGTCAACACTACCATAAACAGGTTTAATTTTAATAATAATAAAATTAAAACAATACTAGATGGCATATATGATCATTTTGTCTGGTTTTTCAGTGTTGATTCCAAAATCCTCCTCTTCACAGAGCAAAAGCAGGCTGGCCCTGATGGAAAAGAGAAAGATTAAATTTAGCATTGCAAAGGAAGGAGCCCCATCCTCCCCACAGAGTGAAGAGCAGTGGGTGAGATCTTGGAAGTACATCAACTCCCCTACCCAACTCCTTCAATGGTAGAACTACAAGCAGTTCACTCCAGTGTGGTTCCATTTTCTTCCTTACCCACATCTCAGCCACTTCCTTCTTAACAGCCCCAACCCACAAGCTCCAAATATTTTCTTTCTGCTTTCTTTCAAAGCTACATTACAAAAATGCCCACTCCTAAAGCACCACACCCTTTCCCTCCATCCTCTTCTTTCAATATGTACTCGCTTCCATTTCTAACCATTACAATGAAATATTGTTGTAACTAGGCACCATCAACTCAGGTCTGACTCATAGCAACCCTATGTAAAACAGAATGAAACACTTTCAGACACTCTGCCATATGTGTATATTAGTGCCTGGCACTATTATCAGTGCTTCTCTGCCATTCATAGGGTTTTCAATGGCGAATTGTTTTGGGAGTGGATTGCCAGGTCCTTCTCCCTAGCCTGCAGCACCTGATATTCCCAGGCAGTCTCCCATCCAAGGACTAAGTAGGCCAACCCTACTTAGTTTCTGAGATCAGGCGAGATCAAATGCCAGGATGCTATGGCTACAGAGACTACAATGAAACTTAAGTAGCATAAAACGTGGACAAACATAGAGTTCACTCTTCAGATGCATGGCATCATGTAAATGGCAAGTCCAGATCTTGGGTTGGAATTTTTCTATTTTTCTGTGAGTTATGGTTTTCAGGTATACACATACTTCATGCCTCAGTATTCCTAACTCTGAGTCAATATGCTTATAAAATAACTTCCAAGAAAAACAAAAGGGTAAGAGGGAGGAAAGATGGGTTGTCCTGATAAAGAAATAAAGTCAGTGGGTTTATTTCTAGCCCTGGGTCTATCATTTGCTTGTCCAATCTGAGACAACTTATTCAACCACTCTGCATCTCTGTTTCCTATTTTATAAATAAGAGATTAGGCTGGATTATTTCTGAAGTCCTTTAGCTCTACAATCCACTTGACCCTAATTTTGCCAACCCGTGTATATGTTACACTACAGGGAAGCCAATGATTTGACTCTGATTGTTTCTGCTACATTAATTTTCCTTGCCATGATGCTTCCAGTGTGTGTATATTAGCAAGCAGCCCATCATATTTTTGCATTCAGCCTTTACAAATCAGTATCTCAATCTACGCTATGGGAAACCAGACTAAGCAGTGTTCTTATATCTCCTAGGCTCGCTAATTACATTGCAAGAACTATTACACACCTCAGCAGAGCAGCCAAAGATGTACAATAGGAAAATTCAGTTGCAAAGAAAGGACACCTAATTTATGACATGGCTGTCAGGCTTTCTTCACTAACCCTTCCTGGCATTGAGTGGCCTTCCTAATTATGGGCTCAGCCATTCTGTTGCTAAGCCAACATTTGGCAGATGTGACTCAACTCTCTACTCCCAGCAGACAGAAAGTAAAATTGGCCCTGCTGCCCTGGGTCTAGAAACTCCTAAGCGTATCCATCCCTGACCAAATGAAACCCAATCTTGTACATCCACTTGGATATCATATCTTAATTGAGTTGATCCCTAACCTCAAAAGGTACATAGAAACTACATGATAACACCAACACTCTTTCTGCCAACCTATGACTTGTTGTCTTTAAAGAGGTATAGAATTTGGGATCAAATAGTTCTGGGCTGGAATTCTGGCTCTGCCAGTTTCCAACTGTGCGGCTTTAAGTAAAATCATTTAGCTCATTTGAACCTTCCTCTCTCATCTGTGAATACAAGTAATACTGTCCTCCTCACATGAGCAGTGTAAGGATTACATGAGACATATGTCAAGGTATCAATATGTATTTGCTTCAAGGTACACAGCCAAGAACCCACCACAGTCCCTGCTGCTGTTGTAGACGTTATACACATCCTCCACCCAGTGTGTTCACAGCCATGTGTTTTTTATAGAAATAGTGAAAGACAATCTGCTGAAGAAGACTCTATCCTAATGGTGAGAATGCTAGCATTCCTGTGTAACCAATCAACAGAGCCTGTGTGCCAACTCCATACAGGAAAATAAATAGATCATTAGTAAATTCCTTTTTAATTTACATTTTAACACATATTAATTGTATAAATTAATGGAGTACATTGTGATATTTTCATACGTGCATACATACATCATGCATTAATCATGTCTATCTACCCTTCTTCTACCCAGAGGTCCCCTATGCCCTCCCCCTTACCCCACAGCATCCTTCCCTATCCCTAAAAGTCCTTCTTCATTTCTTTCTGTCCCCCACTCCCTTACCCTGTCCCGTCAGTAGTGATCAATATTCCATTCCATACTTCTACACGGTTGACTAATTGATTTCCCTCCATGAGTGAGAATATGTGATATTGGTCTTTCTGTGTCTAGTTTACTTCACTCAACATAATGTCCAAGTAGTAAATTTCTGAAATCTAAAAGTCATTGATAAATGGACTACAACCTCTCTCTACTGGCTTTGAAGTTCCGCCTCTGAGACTCTGGAAAGACCAGGAGATTTAGTTCATTAAGACTTGAGTCCTCGTCCTCTCACGTGCTTCCTTGTATCTTTGGGGAGAGTTCTTAGCCTAGCTATACCTACTTTCATCATCTAAAAAGTGGCATGGCTCCCTTGACATGCAGTAAACCTTCCAAAGCATACCTGTCCTCTATCTTTCTTTCTAGCCTGCAGCCATAGCCCTGTGGAATCCGATCCCGTCAGATCTCGGAAGCTAAGCAGGGCCGGGCCTGGTTAGTACCTGGATGGGAGACCACCTGGGAACACCAGGTGCTGCAGGCTTGGGAGAAGGACCTGGCAACCCCCTCCCAAAAATCAATCTGCCATTGAAAACCCTATGCACAGCAGAGAAGCACTGACAATAGTGTTTCCCCTGTTGTACAGAGGGTCGCTATGAGTCAGATACCAACTCGACGGCACCTAACAACAACAACAACAACATCTTTCTTTCTAAACCA
Organism: Pedetes capensis; assembly: GCA_007922755.1. Classification (NCBI taxonomy): domain Eukaryota; kingdom Metazoa; phylum Chordata; class Mammalia; order Rodentia; family Pedetidae; genus Pedetes; species Pedetes capensis. The sequence continues at coordinate 316 of VMDO01025021.1, read as the reverse complement.
ACTCTGTTGAGAATACAGGTAGCTCCCACACAGGTCAAACGACCATCTCTTCCTTACACAACTGAAATTCCAATTCCTCTCAAGCACTCCATCTGTAGTGTTGCATTTTCAGTTAAACTGTGGGAAATTATTATTTAGTATATCAGAGGAGATTTGGGTCAGGCTACCTGGTGAGGGACTATAATGGAAACTTCATATTAGCTTTGTATCACATCAAGCAAGTAACCATTTATTGAATCTTTTGAAATTTCTGAAGGTAAAATTTACTTGAGCTTAGATTTTTGCAATAAATGTTAACCTTACAATCACTATGTCC
>VMDO01025020.1:0-28830 GCA_007922755.1 Pedetes capensis | reverse complement strand
GTTGTTGTTGTTGTTGTTGTTGTTGTTGTTGTTGTTGTTTAGGTGCCATGGAGTCGGTATCCGACTCATAGTGACCCTCATAGGGTTTTCAATGGCTGACTGCTTCAGCATTGCCTTGGGAGTGGATTGCCAGGTCCTTCTCCCATTTATGCAGTGCTGGGAATTGAACTTGGGACCTCAGAGATTGCAGTGCAGCGCTCTACCAACTGAGCTAAATCCCAGCCCCATGTTAAAGCATTAGTGAATTCATAAATATTTTCATTAGAAAAAAAAATCCCCCAGATCAAGTCAATACATTTATTACATAGCTATTAAACTGGAAAGATTCTACCTGCTAAAATCTTAGGAGAGTTAGAAAGTTCAGTGACCTGGTACTCCACCATTTAACATAAGTTATTCGCTTTCCTCTGAGTAGTTTAATGCAAGAGTACCAACAAATTTGGGATAAAGCTGAGACCAATACCTGGTGTCTGTGGATTTATTTCATATTAAATCTAATCAATTTTAAGTGACTATATTTTGTGCTGTGAACTTGGCGATATGAGTATTTAGTCAGATTAATCATTACTTGGTACATGGAATAAAGGTTGCTCAGGAACTCTGTGAAGTCAGAATAGAAATAGGGTTAATTGAGCATAAGTTTGAAGGAGATTGGTGTGAACTTTTACTTACTAGAATAGAAAGAAGGCAGAGAGGTGAATCAGACAACATGGACAAAGTGTTGTTAAACAAGGTTCAGGATTTTTAAGAGAAAAAGGGTAAGAAATAAGTTGAAGAGGAGATTAGGGGAAGGAGGGAGGTCTAGCTTCCACATTTTGAAGGTAACATTCAGAAGCTGATATATGATCTGAAGGGCATAGGAGACTCACTGAAATAGAGAGATGATAGCTTCAAGAGTTTGGTATAGAAAATAACTTAGCAAGAGATTGTTACTAACTTTGATTAAGAAGGAAGCAGAACCTAGAAGGCCAACAAAGAATAAATTATTATGTTTTAAATCTCAGGTCACTAGAAATTCTACCAACATAGATTCTATAGACTAAAAAATAAATACAGTAATAGAGAAACTAAAACCATCACAGAGAATAAGATTATTACATGTTAGAAAGGTAAAGAAGAAATGGCCACACTTTTTAGCTAGAATAAATATCAGAGGTTGTTAACTTTACAAGAAAACCAAAACATAAAGAAATGATTGGAAGTGTTCAGTTACTTATTTAGATATTCACAGAGCTAACAGTACTAATAATTCTTCTGATGTTGAGTTTTATTTCATTTCTATTCTTTCTTGACCACTATAGAAATTGAATATTACTAGCACTTGGGTAGAAAAAGTAAAGGAAAACAACATAGAATTTCCTATGTTGTTGCAAAACAGGTGAGGTAGAAATAATTGGATATAGAAGTTTCATTTTTGCCAAATAAACTTAGAAGTTGCAGAAAGAATTCATATATTATTAATTTATTTTTTCAATATATGTTACACTAGGATCTGGTCTATAAAAATGAGAAAGGCTTTTTCCTGATCTCATTCATTGACCAGTGGTGCAGACAGAGATAAAACATAATGCGAATAAGAAGGTACTAAGTTTCAAGATAGAATTGTGTGCAGGAAAATCCAGAGAAAGGGCAAACTAACATAGTTCAGCTTAGAGTAGCCTTTCTGGAGGGGAAAAATATTTGATAATGAAGGGCAGTAATGAATAGTCCAAGAGAGAGAAGAGAAAGGAATTTTCAGCCTAAAGATAGCACTGGAAAGAATATACACCACTGTGATAGATTATAAATTCTGTTGGACAGCATATGGAAAATAGGTTTTGAGAGTAGAAGCTGGAGAAAAAGGCAAGAATAATATCATGCTATTGAGTTTATAGTTCATATAATCAGTACCACCAATAAAAGGTGCTAAGTAAGGAAGTGATGACCAGATCTGTGTTTTTGGATGCTCACTCTGATGATAGCACTGAGGGTTGTCTAGATTCTGGTAACTTAGGTAAGAAGGCATTTTAGGACTATAACACAGAAGTGACAAAACTTTACAGGGATTGTGGAGGAATTTAAGACATATTTAGGGAGAAAAATTCCAGCACTTGGTCCCAAATAAATATTAGTAGAATGGGAAAGGTAGAGGTTATGTGTCTATGAGATTTCTGCTTGGATGACATGAGGGGGCAGTGCTATTAGAAAAGAAGATCTGTTCAAAAATGGTTAGTGGACTAGTAGGTTACTGCCAACTGAAGGACAGGTATAGATAAGAGAATATGTGCTGGGCATTTTACTGGACATTTTGGAGAGTATCTCTTTAATGCCAAGTATTAAGCAAGTAAGGCTGAGAAAGATTATAAATATTCTGCCTGATTTCTATATATTTTAGGAGTAGTGATAGGATTTGAACTTAAGTAGTTACTATTTAAAATTCATCCTCTTTCCACTTTATATCATTTTTTGTTGTCATTGTTGTTAGGTCCCTTCCAGTCAGGTCTGACTCATAGTGACCCTATGTATATCAGAACAAAACACTATTCAACACTGTGTCACACAAACAATCTTTTTTATGTTTGAGCCTGTTGTTGCAGCCACTATTTTTCTTCTCATTTTAAGTCATGTCACATCAGAAAATGGAGGTTCCCAGGATGTCTACTCCATTTCTATAATTGAGATAGATTCTACTTTGAGGAGGCAACTCTTCCCCAGTTGTTTTTTGAATTCCTTCCAACCTGGGCAGGGCTCATTTCCTGACACTGTATCTGACAGTGCTTCTCTGCTATTCATAGGGTTTTCAATGGCTAATTGTTTTGGGGGGCTGGGATTCAGCTCAGTTGGTAGATTGCCACTCTGTGTTCTCTGAGGCCCTGGGTTCAATTCGCAGAACCACAAAAAAGTGGGGAAAAGACATGAAAAGCAATCCTGAAACAATCAGCCATTGAAAACCCTATGAGGGTGCAGTGACTGTCATTCTGAGCTTATGATTTTTTGGTTCATTTAGTAAATTTATACATATATTATAAAATATATTATGATGAAAAATTATAGTTTATAATGAAGCACAAGATTCTATTGAGTTGTATGTAATGATTTAACACCCTTTCCTTCTCCTACCAAAATGGTTCTGAAAATAATTTAACTGTCGGTCATATATATATATATATATATATATATATATATATATATATATATATATTTTTTTTTTTTTTTTTTTTGCGGTACCAGGGATTGAACTCAGGGCCTCGTGCTTGCATGCTCTTCAAGTGCTGGACCACTGAGCTGAGACCTCAGCCCTGTCCCCCCCATTTTTTTTTTACTTTTTGAGACAGGGTCTGGCTAAGTTATGCAGACTTCCTCTGGTCTCAAACTTGTGATCCTCCTGCCTCCACCTTCCAAGCCGCTGGGATTACAAGCATGCACCACCACGCCCAGCCAATATTTTCTACACTTATTCTTGAGCATCTTCTCAGTTGAAAGTGTGGATTAAAAAATGTTCTTCTTTTTAATCCTGTCAATTTTGGATTATAGTAACTGTTTTCCTTCTAACCTTCTATAGAAACATAAAAAGAGGAAGACATTGCCTGTTATTTAAAATTAAATTCACTCTTTATGAAGAGTGATTTTTATGACAGGCATCATTTCTAAAAGCTGGACAGAGGCTAATATTCCTTTTCACAGGCTCCCTAACTGCCCCCTCCACAAACCTGCCTTTGTCAAGTCCCAGGCTAAGCTGTGTTTGTAGTGATTAAAAGCTTACTTGACTTATATTTTAGTGGAAAAATATCTTACTGTCCTTCTGAATTATCATCTTCTAAGGTGGCATAGACAAATGCTCATAACTATTTGACTGTTTCATTGTTGTCCAGTAAGATCAAGTTTATATCAAACTTGATTTATTGTGTGTGAGATTCATTCAACATCATTCATTGAGCAGCTTCTATGTGTTGAGCTCTGTATTAATCACTTCAGATAAAACATGGCTTCTGCCATCATAAAACTTATGGCTCACAAGGGGACTGAGAGAGCATGCTCATGCCCACAGGACAGTGTCAGATGCTACAGGGGAGGAAGTTGAAAGATATAATGATGACAGAACAGTGGAAATTTAACTTAGACTGTAATTGCCAGGAATACATCTGAGAAATAGTGATTGAGCTTTGTTCTTGTTGTTAGGTGCTGTCGAGTCGTGTCCAACTCATAGTGACCCTCATAGGTTTTCAATGGCTGATTGTTTCGGTATTGCCTTGGGAGTGGATTGCCATGTCCTTCTCCCAGATTGAGCTTTAGCATGTCTTAAACATGTAATTTGATTGGATGAGGGCATGGTGAGTTTTCTACTTGAATGAAATATGCAGTTTTATCTCTTATTAGCATAACTAATTAAGAGCTGGTGATGGATTAAATGAATTTTGAATATATTTGAATTCATATGGTAAAAAAGTCTTCCATAACCTACTCCACTGAATATATTAAATTACTGAGTCAAACTGGATATGTAGCTGGAGATCACAAGGCCAGTGTCTGCGAGTTGGAGTGGCGCTGAAGTTGAGACTTACAATATTATACCTAAGTCTATTTTAGTCCCTCATTACAGGAGACTAAGCAAGGAAATGAATTGCTGTGGACTCTGGGAGATAAGAATTGAAATGCCATAAATTTTCCTTATCTTTCCTGACCTATCCGTTGTTCTTCTCTAGATCATGGTCTTTTTCTATGTCTGCTTTTGAGAGGTAGGCATGAAAGATTAACTGCCTAAGGTTGCCATCACAGGCATAAAGGGAGATGAAAGGCAAATTATGCTTAAATTTGGGATTAAATAATTATGCAGAACTCACCTATCCCCTCACTTCATAGAATGCAAGTACCACTCACCTATACATTTAAAGATTTACTCATCAAACTTTTATGGAAGGTCTAACATGTGCTCAAACTCTCTTCTGGGGTTCACAGATGAATCAGGCATAGTCTATACTTCTCTAGAACTCATAGTTTAGCTGAGATACACATATTCACACAAATAGGTGCAGTGAATGGAACAAGGCTATTGATTAATGAACACATTGGGCAGATGAGCCGGAATAAAGGAGACATAGAAAGGCTTCTTGCAGGGAGTAAAAACTGAGCTTCTTCTTGAAAAGCCAGAAAGCGAATGAGTGTTCAACAGACAAAAAAGGGTATTTCAGGTAATAGCAAAATGAGCAAAGGCACAGAGGTATGTGGCATCCTTGGCTACAGGGTGCAAATAAAAATGGTGATGGAGAGTTGTACGAAAACTAGATGTGAGAGAACAGTCTGGAAAGGCAACCAAGTCTGAACAACAACAAGCATCACACTAGAGCTTGGTAAAGAAGTTGAGAGTGGGCTTTAAAATTTTAATAGCTTCTTTAAGTAAAGCTTTGTGAATCCTCATTACCTTATTCACAATAGCTAGAAGGTGAGAATAATCTAAATGTCTGCCAATTTTTGACGGAAAAGCAAATATTATATATATATATATATATATATATATATATATATATATATATATATATAATGGAATATTTTTCAACCATAAAAATATGTACAAAGAATGAAAACAGGCTAAGTGAAAAAATCCCAAATCAAAGGCTACATGTTATATTATTCTGTTTATGTTAAAAATATTCAGAATGTACAAATCCATAAAGACAGGAAGCAGATTCATGAGTACTAGGAACTGAGTAGCAAAAGGAACAGTTCTGGGACAAGGATAGTGCCTAGAAGTACTAGTGATGACTACCTCATTGTGAACATTTTAAATGCTACTAAAGTTTACATTTTTAATGATTAAAATGGAACATTTCGTGTTATGGGTATTATATCACCAGAGAAAAGTAAATAAAAATCTTAACAGCTTACAACAAAGACAGGTGCCAGGGGTAACAGTGGTGTGAGTAGTTGGTTTGTTATATGCATCACACAATTATCTGGGCAGGAGTCTGGGGAAGATCCTTGCTGTGCAAACTGACAAGCAAAATGCTCCTAATGGGATGTTTGCGGGAACATGGAGGCCATGTTGCATCTCCTTAGTATTTGTTGTCTTTTGCTCAAATACACCTATGGGACCTATCCCCCTATTACTCTGGCACTGTAAGGTAGTGCTGGGCCCCCAGTAGATAATCAAGATACTGACTTCATGAGTGTCAGTCAGCTTTCCATTGCTGGGACCAAACTCCTTGGAGAAACAATTTAAAAGGAGGAAAGATTTATTTCAGCTTACCGTTTTAGAGGTGTCTCCTGGCTCTGTTGTTTCTGGGTCTTAGTGAGGCAGAACATCATGAATGGGGAGCAGGCAGTAGAGCAAGCTTGCTCAGCTCATAGTGACCTGGAAGCAGAGAGAGAAAAGGAAGGGTTGGGGACAAGATATAACCCCCATGGTATGGTCCTAGAAACCCACTCCCTTCAACTAGTTTCCATCACATATGTTGTATCACCTTCCAGTAACCTATGAATTATGTAGTCATGAATGTGTTAATCCACAGATGGTGTGAGAGCCTTCACAGTTCAATCACCTCTTAATACTGCTACACTGAAGGACAAGCCTTCAACAGATGAGCCTTTGGGGGGCCATTTTAGATCTAAGTAGTCCCTTTGTCCTTTGGCCCCTAAAGGCTCATGCCCATCTACTTCCATAGTCTTACCAATGCCAGCCTTTCTCAAAAGTCCAAACCCATTCTCCTCTGATACTCAATGCAAAATTGCAGCTGTGAGCCCCTGTAAATGTGAAAACATGAGTTGTGTATTTTCAACAGGCAATAGCACAGGGTAAGAATTCCCATCCCAAAAGGGTGGAACAGAAGAATATCAAGGAAGGATCAGACCAAAGCAAGGCCTAAAGCAGCAGAAAAATCACATAGCTCCATGTCCCATGCTTAATATCCAGGGCACATGGAGGTGTAATGTAAATTCCAAAGGACATAGGCAACCACACCCCTATGGTTTTGCCATTTGCAGCCCACATAGCTGCTCTCTTGTGATGACTCTATTCACTGCCTGCAGCTTTCCTGTAAGACATATGCTCCAGGCACCTCTAGCTTCCTGGAGTCTTTCAGAGCACAGCCTCGACTCCACTTTTACAGCTTTAAGCATTAACCTCTCCAGGGATACTTGCAAGGATTTTGGCCCAGCCAAACACTGGCCTCCCAGGCCTTTTGAAATCTATGTGGAAGCCTCCATGACCCTGCAAATCCTATATTCTGCATGCCTGCAAAACCAATATCATATGACAATGCCAAGGTCTATTGCCAACTTGAGCAACAGCCAACCCTCCTTGGACCATGACATCAGGTGTCTCATCTCTGAGTGCTTGGATGGGTTAGCTTAGGAAAATGATTCCCTAGGTGACCCAATGTGTGAAGGGCACCCCAGAGTCTCTTTTCAGAGCAAAATTTTTTAAAGAAATTTGTACTTTTACACCTTTGAGCCTCAAGTATGTCGGTCCTGGCCAATTCCTGAGATGCTCTCAAGGTGCCTCTCCTATTGTCCTGGTGCAAGGTACTTGCTTTTCTTTGTTTATTTATCGGTCTATTTGGTTATTTGAGATAGAATCTCCCTATGTAACATAGGCTGGCCTCAATCTCTCTACTTAGTATATGCTGTCCTTGACTCATGACCCTCTAGCCTCAAATTCTTGAATGCTGGAGTTACAGGCATATGCCATCATGCCTGCTTGGCTTCTATTAAATAGTGGTAATCCCTTTAGCAACCTTACCCTGCTTAGACAAGAGGTTAAACATGATCTTCTTCTTCTTTGGCAAAATTGCAAGTTGTTCAAATCTTTCTGCTCTGCTTTTTACTTCCAATTCTCAGTGTAAATCTAGCTATAACAAGCCAGAAATACCAATGCCACAGCCTGAATGCTATGCTGACTTGAAATTTCCTCCACCAAATTAATTAGTCTATCATCTTTAAACTCAGTTGCACAAAAATTCTCAGGGCATGGAAAAAATAAAAACATGTTCTTTGCCAGAACGCAACATGAATGGTCTATAGTTTATTTCCCAATACAGTACTTGTTCCCACCTGAAAATTTATGTGCAAAGTCTTCACTGTCTGGATTTCGACAGCATCCTGGCTTTTGGAAATCATACAAGAATCATCAAGTTCTGCTTACAACATTTTATGGCTTCTTTAACCTACATCTCCAAATCTTTCCAAACTGCTACTATTGACCAGTTCAAAAGGATTCTTAACTACATGGTCATGTGCAGTCACAGTAATGGCCCACTCCTAGCATCAGTGTGTGTGTGTGTGTGTGTGTGTGTGTGTGTGTGTGTGTGTGTTCATCAACTTTCCATTTCTGTGACAAAACACTGACAGAAACAATTAAAAATGAAGAAAAGTTTAGTTTGGCTCAAAGTTTATGATCAGTTGGCTCCATAGCTTCTGGGACATGGTGAGGAAGGATGTCATGGAGGGAAGCATATGGTGAAGCAAACCGTCTCAGGTCATGGTGGCCAGGAAGGAGGAAGGGCAGGAAGGGGCTGGAGACAATATATGGCCCCCAATGACCTACTGCCTTCAACCAGGTCCTACTTTCTATGCGCTTAATTCACTTCCAAATATCCCACCAAATTATGAACCCATCAATGGCATCAGAACAGCACTGTGAAACATCACCGGTGTTGAAATTATTAACTTTAAAGGATGTCATCGTATTCTAATAGAAGCTGAACAGAGAAAATAGGATAATTCAAAGTATGTGCTGATTGTGATCCTGTGCTGTTTCAGCAAATGCATTCAGTCCTATACTTCTAAGAAGATAGATAGATAGATAGATAGATAGATAGATAGATAGACAGACAGATAATAGAGAACACAAATCTTTAGGACAGTAAGCCACCCCACCTACTCTGTAACTGAATTAGACATTTTGTGAGGTTGCACTAAGAAACCTCTTAGAGATTAAAACAGATTATTATATTATTTATTACCATTATTATAATAAATATTTATAGGGTACAATGTGGTAATTTGATACATGTTTACAATGTGCAATGATTAACTCAGGATAAATTATACCCAGATGGCACAGATTACATATACCATCATTGATATGTGACAACTGATCACCAATCCTTTACTTTACTTTCAAATATTATTAAATCCAAAACTCATAAATAAGTCAAAATTTCAATCCAGTCATCCTCTGAATGTTATCAGTATTCAATTATTCACTCATATAATTCTTTCAGTTTTGTCCTGCAACTGCAATAAGTTTGCTTTATAATTAGTCTTAATAGAAGCAATTACATGGATAAGTTTATATATACAAACAATATTTTGTGACTTTGTGTAAACTATTGTTACATGCCCTGCAGCTGTATCACTGTGGTGTCCTGTCCTGTCAGATCATGGAAGCTAAGCAGGGTAGGACCTGGTTAGTACTTGGATGGGAGACCACCTGGGAACACCAGATGCTATAGGCTTCAGAGAAGGACCCGGCAACCCACTCCCAAAAAACAATCAGCCATTGAAAACCCTGTGAATAGCAGAGAAACACTGACAGTAGTATTTTGGCTGTTGTACACAGGGTCGCTAAGAGTCGGACACCAACTCAACAGCACCTAACAACAACAATAATTGTCACATGCAACATTGTTATATGTGTTATTTTATTATATCCTTGAAGCAACACTGTGAGGTCAGTATTTAGCCATTTATTAAGTAGATGATTAAACACTATCAGGAAGGTTACTAAGTTACTACATGAAAATTAGAACTGGAACATAACCGTGTTTGACTCCAAAGTAATTTTCTTAAATATTATTCCACATAAATGTAATTATATTATTATGCTACATAACTATATTTAATATTTCAGAGAAGGATACATAGTAGTTTAAAATATGTTCTTATTTATTTTTTCTATGTATTTTATATCTGTGTTTAGAAATATGATTTTTATAAAATTAAAGTAATAATTATTTGCAAAATGTTAACATACTGGACCAGTTGTATTCTCATTAATTTTAAATTTTAAAAAATGTAATAAAATCTAGTAGTTTGATAAATATATTAGTTGATGAAAGTGTAACCAAAAGTGATGCTATGGTTCCATAATGGAAATAGCAAAAGTCTTATTACTCTGTGCTCTACCAACATTTATAAAGAAGAAATAATAATAAATTTAAAAATCACATGGTGAATAACTACTACATTTTGGAAGGAATTATATACAAAACAAGGAACATTTTGTCATTTCTACTTATTGATCTAGATATTTTCATTTCAGATTGAAGGTTGAAGGTTTCATTAGAGAGTTTATATAAATGCACCAGAAAACCTAATGTGAGTGCCTTTTTTTTGTTACAGAACAAAGGCTTTTTGAAGACCTCTTTTTCATTCTCTGGTTTCCTTTTCAGAGTTCCTCAATTGGCCTCTGAGTCATGGCTCAGAAAAATGTCACGAAATACCATTATCTGTATAGAGAGTAATTTTTCAAATATCATTTTTATTTTCAAAAAGATGATATTGACTAATATTCTAGCCTGAGTAATAATGAAGTAAAAAGGTTTATATGAATCATCTCATCTGAATTCCACTTTATAGGTCTATTGTTAAAATATTTTTTGAACATCATAATAGCAGAGGCCTAAATGGATATCAAGACATGAGTTAGACTTCTACCATTCAAATTTTGCAACTATGGTTAAAAGTGAGAAATTTATTTCATATTGCATCCAAGTACATAGATGGAGTTATATTCAAAATAGAAATTAGAGCTTTATGAAATATCAAGTATCCTTTTCATGAGCAATGTACTAATCCTTATTCTATTTTAATATGTTTTTATATTATCTATGACCATTGTATGGTTTGAATACAAAATGCCCCCCACAGACTCATGTACATCTGGTCCTCGGCTTGTGGTAGTGTTTTGGGAGGTGATGGACACTTCAGAAGATGGGGCTTAACTGGAGAAAGCGGGTCACTGGGGAGCATATTATGAAGGTTATACCTTGTCCCCAGTTGGTCCCTTCCTTTTGCTTCATGTGTTGCACAAGGTAAGCAGCCTCCTCCTCAACACACTTCCCCCATCATGATGTTGAACTTCACCTCAGGCCTGAACTAATGGAGCCAGCTCATCATGAACAGAAAACTATTAAACTGTAAGCCCAAATGCATCCTTAGCCCCCTAAGCCAAAGGCCAGAATGAGGAGAAAACCAAGTAACACTGTCACATGAAGTGACTTCACAACCAACAAATTGGAACGTATACCTTGAGTAACACTGGTTATATTAGTTCAGATTTGCTAGTGGAAATTAGTAGTTTGCAGGTTGGATAGTCCAACAGTGAACACCAGCATGCTAGAGAGGTAAATAGTGTGGTATCTGCTCAGAGCAAGAAGCTAGAAGCTTCCAATGATGCAGTTCAAGTCCAAGGTGAAGGTCTGGAAGCTCTCAGGAGAGTTTCCAGTGCAAGTACATGTTGAAAAGCTGAACAATCTGGAGTCTGAGGTCCATGGATGATAGCAGCTGGAATAGACAAATGCACACAGACCAAATGGAGCTTGCACATGCTGGCTGGCTTTCTCATTTTTCAGTCCAACTGGGCCCAAAGTCTATGGGATGCTGCCACCCACAGTCAGAGTGGTTTTACCCCTCAGTTGCCCTCCCACATGTCAGTCTTCTCTGGAAATGCTATCACAGACATATTCAGAAGTGTACATTACTAATCCTTCAGGCAGCTCTTAATCTAGTCAAGTTGATAATAAAAATTAACCATCACAAGTCCACCACTTGTCCCCTTGATACTCAGACACATCTCCTGATGACATCAATCTTGCCACTTTCTGGAGCAGCTCTAGGAGTCCTCCTTCATCAGTGTCTTTAGTTGCACTATTGGAGCTGCCTAAATGTCCTGAGTTGATTTAAAACATTTAACTTTCATGGTCATTTTGACTTATGGAGAAGAGCCAGAAGTTGCACAGTGCAAATCTAGTAATAAGATGGATAAGGACACACTGTAATGTTTTTATTTGACAGAAATTGCCATACTAGAAGTGATGTGTGGCATGGAGCATAGCCATGCTGGAGGATAAAATTGAAGACATGCACAAAATACATACATGTAAATTAGCTCATATGTATGTAGGCATGCATATATATGAAACACAGTTTTTTTTCTTTTGGTGTATTGAAAGGGAGAGTAAATCCAGTTCCTGTTATTCCATCTTGATTGGAAAAGAAGTCTGGATTTATACTGTCTTTTAAAAGGACAGTATAAATCTTTTATTTGAAGGAAATTGTGCCATGTTTTAAGGAAAGCTCTCACGCAAATACATCTATTAATTGTAATTACATTTGTAGTGAGGAAGGGCATTTCCTTCCCAGAGACTGATTTGTAGATATCCTCCAAATTTTGATTTGATTTTAACCTCTGTTAAAATGAGGTCTCTAACAGATTGGATACATTTATTAAACAACCATGAATTTATTCCTTCTATTCTTCTCAATATACAACATAAGAAACATCAATTAAATGACTTTAATTATATTACTTAAAGAAACAGTCAACAGTTTATTTCAATTTTTGAAGCACTTTAATGAAAGTTTTACCTAAAAGCGTGAAGTTCAAAAGGGGAAGAACATACTAGAGCATCTGGAAAATGAAACACAAATGTTTAAACAATGTTTTATAATTTGGCATGGTTCAGTCAGTTGGCACCTTCTTCTTAACCTGGACTCAGAATAACATGTCAAAAGTGTAAAGAGAAAAATCTTCAAAGTAAATTAAATAGCACTTCATACTGTCACCTTAGCATTTTAAAATTTCTCTTTATTTTTTGCTTTGTTTATACAACTTGACTGAAATGTGGTGAGCTGAAGAGAAATGTCACAGAAGTTTGATATCCTAGACATTATGCATGGCCCTGTTGACTTAACATTGCAAGCTTAGGGGACTTGAGGAATATGCCTTGCTATTACACAAGGGATCATCCCATAAACTTTAAGCCAGTAAAAGAAAAAGAAAAGCAGTTTGATAATAGAAAGAGGGGGCGGGGGAGGAAAAACTATATAGGCTTTTTTAAAACCATTCTTCAAATAAAATTTAGATATGTTCATATTGAGACTTCTCTTTCAATTCAGAGTTGCTCTAAGGACTATGGAACATATGTTACTTGTTTAGAGTCAACAGCTGTATCATTTTTTTAATCAGGTCAAATGACTGTGCTTCCAACCCTAGAGATAGTGTTTGACCCACTTTATTAGTACCCCTTGAATTCAGCCTGAATCGATTTCAGAATCTCCATGGTGCTAAGTAGAAGATAAAATTTTATATACCAAATTAAGTGGGCTCATTTAATATAGACCTCAAGGAGAGTAATGTTCAATGGCAAAGAGATTATTTTAATCATGTATGTCTTTTGTTATGCTAATAAAACTTTCAGTGATGCAGGAAAACACAAAAGGTAAGCATATTAATTTTATAATAAATAAGAAATCTGGTACCATCAACTAGTTTTTCCTAATAGTCTCAAATAATCCTCTTTAGTTGTTTAAAGATACAGGAATGTCCTACAAACACCCACCATTTGCAGTATCTACAAAGTCATGCACAAAACTACAAAATGTACTATGGCCTATAGAAATGTTACAAGTTTTAGGTATATTTCAACATCTTAGAAGATAGTATTTTACAAATGGAAAAGTTTCCAGAAAGTTTGGAGTGTGAATTTATTTAAAAAAAATTAGTGTGCATATGTTTGGATATTTATAGTATAAAACAGGGTAGAAGTCTGTTTTTTCTTTTCAGAATTCACAAAATCATCTGTTATTTTCTGTGTATTTTATCACATTTTCATTATTTCTATCTTCTAATATGTTTTACATAGTTTTGAGTTGTATAATATTAAATGCATAAAAATCTCAATAATTAGGAGAAAATTGATCAGCCCATATCTAATCATGAACAAAGGAATCAAAGAATAAAACAAATAAAATCTTGTGTAGATATGCTAGAGGCCAGAACAAAATCTGAAATGCTTCCAGTTAAACCAGCCATTATATTGCACAAAGAAAAATGTGTTGCTTGAATTTAAAATATCTCTGGGCTATTTAATGTTGCTCTTGCCCTTTTTGTCATCATCCAGACAAATACTGCATTTATTCTAGGAAATAAAATAAGAGATTTCAGAAATCATGGCCCATCTCACACATGTTATTGATACTGCTCAACAGATATCCCTCTGCTATGATATTCTTTTCCTGAATTATGTTGTTGTTGTTGTTAGGTGCCATCGAGTCGGTATCTGACTCATAGCGACCCTCTATACAACAGGGGAAACAATATTGTCAGTGCTTCTCTGCTGTTCATAGGGTTTTCAACGCAGATTGATTTTTGGGAGGGGGTTGCCAGGTCCTTCTCCCAAGCCTGCAGCACCTGGTGTTCCCAGGCGGTCTCCCATCCAGGTACTAACCAGGCCCGACCCTGCTTAGCTTCCGAGATCTGACGGGATCAGATGCCACAGGGCTACAGCTGCAGGCATCCTGCATTATGTAGGATATCTATTTCTTCAGCCTTTCTTGGAGAGTCTTTCAAGGTTTTCCTTTATCCACTCTCTAGTTTGATAGGTATATATTTTAAGGTAATTACTTATTCAAAAATGATATCATTAGTGTTTAGAATTTCATTAGTTTTAAAAATAAAATTATAAATATGGTATCAAAGTTAAAAGGGTTTTAACATATCTATAACTGAGTATATGGTCTGGGATTTAGCTCAGTTGGTAGAGCGCTGTGCTGCAGTCTCAGAGGTCCCAAGTTCAATTCCCAGCACTGCAAAAATAGGAGAAGGATCTGGCAATCCACTCTCAAGGCAATCCCGAAACAGTCTGCCATTGAAAACCCTATGAGGGTCGCTATGAGTTGGATACTGACTCGATGGCACCTAACCACAACAACAACTGAGTATATAGAAAAAACATTTAAGAGATGTTGGCAATAACAAATCAAATTTACAGGTTGTTCCTTGGGCTCTTTGTTCATCAACCTTATGAAGCTTTGATGGATATAAGGTCTATGACAGGGACTGGTGGTGTAACACAGTAGTAGAGTGTCTGCTTAGCAAGTGCAGGGCCCTGCATTTGATTCTCAGCACACACACACACACAAAGTATTTTGCCTAAGTTAGAAAATGTATATTAAAATATTATTAACAACAAATAGAATAAAACCATTAGAATGTAATCAGTAATCACTGAAAACTTTGGCATAATAAATGCATATACTTATATATTCATATAAGTATCATATACATATCTTCAGATTTGTATTTGAGGAAATAATTGGTTCAAGGTCAAGGGAAGAAATGTTTGCCAAAAAAACTCAAGTCTTCTCATGAATGCTAAGTACACAAACTTTTAGATTTATCGTATATTTATGCTTTATGTGTTCACGAAAAATAATAATTCTGAAACAGCATATGATATATACACATATTCATATATAAGCATATATATGTGTATATGAATGTGTGTATATATGTATATGTATGTATGTATGTTTGTGTGTATGTATGTATGTATATGTGTGTATATGTATATGTGTGTATGTATGTATGTGTGTGTGCATTTATATATATGTGTGTGTGTATATATATATATATATATATATATATATAGAGAGAGAGAGAGAGAGAGAGAGAGAGAGAGAGAGTCGGGGCCTGGGATTTAGCTTAGTTGGTAAAGTGCTTCTCTGCACTCTCTGAGGCCCTGGGTTTGATCCTTGGCATCAGAAAACTGGAAGAAGGAGCTGGCAGTCCACTCCTAAAACAATTAGCCTTCGAAAACCCTATGCATAGCAAAGAAGACTGATATAGTGCTGGGCATAGCACAGGGTTGCGTAGTGTTTTGTTCTGTTGTATGTAGAGTCACTATGAATCAGACCTGACTTGAGGGCACCTAACAACAACAACAATTAGAAAGAAGCTGAGGCTTAGAAAGATGAATATAGAGTATGACTTCTTTGAATTAAGAGAGGCAATTGAAAGGTAATTATTTGGAAATGCCTATGTTTAATATTTTTTGTTATTTATAATTCTTCCCTTTGGTTATCTTGATTTACATGAACTCATTTTAACAGCAAAAGTAGGGACTTGTTGTTCATGTTTGCTACTGTGGTATAAGTGGTTTTATCTACTGTAAAAATATTAATAAGCAGAATTCCATCTACTCATCCTACCAGTAAATTAGGATTCTTTTGTCTTATACTACCCACTGTTTTGTTTCTCTAAAGAAATTTCACTGTTTTCCAAAACAAACATTCTTTCATATTTCTTTTTTCTCCAGTCTAGATTTCTGTCCTTGCTAAAACCATACAGGTGTCCATGCTAAATAAGAAAACATTGTGTCTGCAAACATTATGCCTTCTATTCTTCTTGATATCTCTACATTTTCTTCACCTCTGCTGCCTATATTCAAATTAAGGGGAAGAGTGTAGAAAATTTAAATGCTATAGGATTTTAGTAATAGTTTTCCTTTTAAGTTGCTTTGTTCCTTGGGGCACTTAAGGAATTTAAGAGACACTTTAATCCTTCCAACATTCCAAAGGTTGGCTGACAGGCATGGTTATCTTCAGATTTGTATTTGAGGAAACAATTGGTTCAAGGTCAAAGTCTTCCCATGAATTATTTCCACAGGGTGTTTCCTCTATATTAAATACTATAGGAGGACTCTTCAAGGACAAATGAGTAACATTGAGAATGAAAGCACAGATGGACTTATAATTTACATATTTTTAAAGCACTAGAAATGAGGCAGATTATTTTTGCAAGTAATTCTCAAGCCTAATAGGCCTAAAAACTTTTGTTGGGCTGCAAAGTTAAATGAATTCTTAACATATTTTCAAATAGCACCAGATGACTCTTTTTACCATCTTTAATTTCTTTCCTTTTCCTCAGGAGGTAAAATCATTGGCATATGCCTCCTGGAAAAAGTATAATAACCTTGACTAATAGTTAATGAAATCCTTTTTCAATATTAGCAAGGTGGAGGAATGGAAAGCAGTTAGGAATTATACTGATTTAATAGACCAACACAGACTGCTAGAAGTTTACTATTATTTGGAATTTAAAAGTACTAAAAATGAACTCTATAATTTTTTTTCATTTATTAAAATTTACTATATGTTAGGCACAAACCTAAACATGTAACGTGCTTTCTTTCTTAAAAATATCCTCAGGTATAACTTGATCTTTATTTGACAGCTACAAGTCTGACACAAAGATTTTTATCCTTTCAATCACCCTGAAAATATTATATGGGCCATAACAGCATATTTTAATATCTGAGACCTAGATTTTTAAGTATTTTAACATGAGATAATCTTTCTTTATAATAGCGATATTGCTTCAAAAGTCTATATATAATATAAAGACTCAAATCCTATAAGCAATCTGATTATTGGGGCTCATATACAGGTCATCTGAAGTTTGCAATATTCATAATATTCATTTGCAATATTCATAATCCGGAACTCATTAACTTAATTATTATTGAATTTCAGATGAATTCAGGTTACTTTCGAATGTAAAGATGTCTACAAATTGCATATTTTGAAAATCCTTGAACATGATTGGGGAAATTTGGATTTCCACCTACAGAAAAATGAAAACAAACCTGCACGAAGAGTTAACTCGAAATGGAAAAAAGACCTCAACATAAAACCAGCAACCTTAAAATTACTTGAAGAAAAGATAGGCAATATGCTTCAAAATATAGGCATAGGAAATCATTTCCTGTACAGGCAAGGAAACAATCAACAGAGCTAAGGAAGAGCCCACCTGTTGGGAGAAAATCTTCACATCCTGCACATCTGACAGAGGACTAATTTCCAGAATTTATGAAGAACTCAGGAAAGCAACTCCCAGGCAAAAAAATAATCCAATACAAGAGGACAAAGGAACTGAATAGACAGTTCTCAAATGGAGAAGTCTGAAAGGCTATGAAATATGAAAAAATGTTCAATATCCTAGCCATTAGGAAAATGCAAATTAAAAAAACTCTGATATTCCACCTTAACCCAGTAATAATGGCCAAGAACAATAAAACAATAACAAATGCTGGAGAGGTTGTGGAGAAAAGGGAACCCTCTTACACTGTTGATGGGGCTTTAAATTGTTTCAACCACTCTGGAAATAAATATGGAGATACCTCAGAAAACTAAAAATTCAACTGCCATACAACCCAGTTATACCACTACTGGGAATATACCCAAAGTGACATGAGTCATCATACCACAGATACACTTGCATCTCCATATTCAATGCAGCACTTTTCACAATAGCAAAGATATGGAATCAACCAAGGTGCCCCTCAACAGAAGAATGCACTAAAAAAATTATGGTACATATACACAATGGAATACTAATCAGCTATTTAAAACACTGAAATAATGTCATTTGCAGCCAAATGGATAGAACAGGAGAATATCATCTTAAGCAGAAGAACACAAGCCCAAAAAGAGAAATATCATATGTTCTCACTCAGATGTGGGTGCTGAATCATACTTAAAGGAAGGAAAAGATCCTATACAAAAATTGAAATATAAAAATGCACAATTAACGGCATAGAAGGGACAATTTAAGGTGTAGAAAGAATAAGGGAGGGATTTAGCAGAGGGAAGCAAAGGTTGGATAAGATGGGATGGGGAGAAGGGTCAATTTGGAAGGATGAAGGGGGAGAGGTCAATCTCAATGTATACAGCACAACTTCATGAGTACGTTGGGAAAATAGGGGAAGATAACCCAAATAACTATCAGAGTTTAACTAAAAACTAGCCATAAGGCTTCATAAACTTTGTGGGTCAATGAAAGTGCTGCTAGAAGTGATGTAAAGGATCCATAAGGAAAAAGTCATTGCTATATTACTCTGTACACCATCATCATTTATAATAAAGGGAGGAAATAAAAAGAAAAATTGAAAACCTTCTGTAGAAATTCATGATTATGTTGAGATAATGTTTTCTTATCCACAAAGATATAAATTTACATTGAAAACAATGGGATTACATTTACAAGTGGATCAATGTGTCTTCAAAAATGCTCCAGAATTCATTGACAATTCAGGAAAAATTTATCTCCTTTTGTTCCAAATATTCATCAAATTATTAGCAATAATTATTTGACAAACATCTGTGTCAGTAAACTATGTACTAGGACCTGGATTTAATGCTATTGATACAATGATTGATTTAACTTGGTATCTCCTCTTGAGTTGCTTGCAGTAAGTACATCTTTCAACATTTCTTTTAACAAGCCCATGTAATGTGTTAGGTTTGCAGTCACTATGAAGAGTTACTACCATGAAGAAATGGTCTGAAATCTATTCAAAATGCTGGGCTACTTAATTTGTTTTTGAAGTTTTTGGGAAAAATGGCATCAAGAGAAATAATACATTATTTCAATAAATAGAAAGTATTTTTTTTTGAGAATCCAGTCCTGGACAGAAATTCTAATGCACCTTTCTGGAAGACTGCCCATTTCCCCAACATTCTGAAGATGAACTAGCCAGGGTAGGAAGGACAAAGGTTTTTAGGGAAGAATAGAGTTGATGCCCCATAAAAGACTGTATTTGTTTCACCTCTAAAATCCTATTCTGGCATTTTATTTTTTCCCATTCTGAAGCTCAGATTATGGTTTACGAAGCTGGTATCATCTTATTTAACCATTTACCTAAAAATAAAATTACCTCTGTGATCTCTTTGATGAACATTCAAATCACTGTTTAAACTCTGAAACACATGGATATTTCCAAAGTAACTTGGAAAACATATGAGCTTTAGATCTGAAGAATTTTATGTTCAATTTTTGTCCTTGATCATTGCTAATTTTAAGATTCCATTTCACAGTTGAATCTCTGCCTCAAGATTTTCATCCAAAAATGGAGGAGGTATTAATAAAAATATCTTTCCTACTTTACTCACATGGTTATCATGAACCTCAAATAAGATACACTGGCAAAATTCCTCTGCAAATGTTAAAATTCAATGTAAATAATATTGAATGTTTTTGTTTTACTGTTAGCATCAGAAAGAGCACATGATTTCAGAGAGGGTGGTTTCGTACTATTCCCTTGAAAACAGGATGTGCATTTTTATCTGTGTTTCTTTGCTCATCTCTTTTCACTAGCTAGAATCATCTCCACTTCTGCTATCTGACTGTTCAAATCCTTTTCTTTATATTCCACAGAGTTCCAATTTCTTCATGAAGTCTAAAAGATCTAGTGTAACAAAAAGAATCAAAGAAATCTGAACTTCAAAATCAAATATAACTTGATTAAATTATTTAAACTTCTAAGGTTTGGTTTCCTTTCTAATAAAGTATGGAAATTTATTTCTATTATTATTACAGGGGATCAAATAAACACTTTAATATGGAAACCACTGGCATGCAAACACAGCATACATTGTGTTATTTCCTTTTCCAGTTCACCCTGTTATTTCCTAGAATGCTGATTTTAAATACCAGTGCGCCTTTGCTTTGGGTTATTTTATGTATCTCTTCAATATGCGTAAGTTATTGAGGGCAGAAACTATGTTTGACAAACACTGTTAATCTTTAGCAATTCTTAGCTACTATGAACTGAATATTTATGCACCCCCCCCCAACAGAAATCCATTGTGTTGCAATACTAACCCCTAATGGGATGGTTATGCTGTGTTTTAGCTCAATTGGTAGCATGCTGCTTTGCTGCCTCTGAGGACCTGGGTTTGATATCCAGCATTGCAAAAATGGGAGAATGTCATGGAAATCCACTCCATAAGCAATCTCAAAAGAACCAGCCATTGAAAACCCTATGAGGGTCACTATGAGTCGAACCTGACTCAAGGGCACCTAACAACAACAATGGGATAATATTAGGAAGTGAGGCCTTTAGGAGTTGTATTCATCAGCTGTGGCAGGGAAATTGATTAAAACAAATTTATGGGAGGAAAGATTTATTGGGAGCTCATAGTTAGTAGATCAATTGTGGCAGGGCAAGCATGATGGTGACAGGCAACAGGGAACCCCACATCTTGGTGATCAGCAAGCGGGGAGCAACAGATGTGGGGGTCCAGCTGAAAACCTCCAAAGGCCTGGTTCCAGTGACCACTTCTGCAAAGCTTAGGAAAGGCCACCCAAATGTCCATAGCCTACACAAACAGGGTCATGACCTGGGGACCCAAAGTTCAAACACATGACTGTTGGGGGACATTTTAGATGCAAACCATAATGGGAGTTAATTTTGTCAAGAGGACGAAGCCCACATGATGGAATCAGTATCCTTTAAGAAGGCCTAACCATCTTTCTCTGCAATGTAAAGGCATAGTAAGAAGATGTAAAGCATCTGTAAACCACAAAGAGGGCTTCCACGAGAACTGACCATGAGGGCACCCTACTCTGGGACCTCCAGACAACAGAACTGGGAGAGATGAAGGTTTGTTGTTTGAGATATCCAGCCTAGGGTATTTTATCATACCAGTCTAACCTAAGACTTGAGTATGATATTGGAAAGGTAAGAAAATGCACAGTAAATCACTTATTTAACATGAATAACAACTCATTCTAGTTGTTGACTTATGACTTGACTTAAATTATGGGCAGAACACCAACTTTATTCCCATAGTAAACTTAGATTCTTTCTCTGCCTGAAAAGGCCATGATGTAAAAGAAATTTCAGGGCCCATAAGACTTGCACAGCAAAAGTCCTAAATAATGGGAGAGGCCTAACCACTCTGGTAGAAGCATTGCATTGACTGACCTGAGACACAGGAGCATTTGGATGAAAGGAGAGTGACAGTTAAAAGTTGTGGGACCTTCCATCTGAAGAGAATGTAATTGGCAGGAGTATACAGAGCAACTGCAGACTTCCATTACTGGTACTGGCATTCATCAGGCTGATATAAATGCAATAATGGATGGCTCTTCTGCAGGGCAACCCAGACAGCTACATTTACCCCATTTTAAAAAGCACTTAACTTGAAACTGTGTATGAAGTGAAGGCCTTTCTCATCAATGAATCACTTACTATCTCAAAGACTTTGTCCTTCTGCCCCTATTTATCCATAGTTGTGAAGTCCTACTTCAATATAAGCCTGCAGCGGTAGCCCTGTGGCATCTGATCCCGTCAGATCTCGGAAGCTAAGCAGGGTCCGGCCTGGTTAGTACCTGGATGGGAGACCGCCTGGGAACACCAGAAGCTGTAGGCTTGGGAGAAGGACCTGGCAACCCCCTCCCAAAAATCCATCTGCCATTGAAACCCTATGAACAGCAGAGAAGCACTGACAATAGTGTTTCCCCTGTTGTACAGGGGGTTGCTATGAGTCAGATACCGACTTGATGGCACCTAACAACAACAACTTCAATATAAGAGCTTAAAGGGCAGAGACCAGCTTTCTGTGATTCTGTTTGGTTATTTATACATAGTAAGGGCTTTGCATCATTAGACACAGCTTAAGAGCTAAGGATCAAGTATCCAAAGTGAATGTTGATTTTAAACAAAGGACCTAAAAAGACTGCATTTCTCAATACTGTAATGTTGTTGTTGTTAGGTGCCGTGGAGTCAGTGTCTGACTCATAGCGACCCTGCATACAACAGGTGAAACACCATCATCAGTGCTTCTCTGCTGTTCATAGGATTTTCATTGGCGGATTGATTTTGGGGAGTGGGTTGCCAGGTCCGTCTCCCAAGCCTACAGCACTTGGTGTTCCCAGGCAGTCTCCCGTCCAAGTACTAACCAGGCCCAACCCTGCTTAGCTTCTGAGATCTGACGGGATCGGATGCCACAGGACTATGGCTGCAGGCCAGTACTGTAATAGCACTAGTATAAAGAAATTCTGGTGGGATTTTTCTTGCAGATAATTTCCAGTGACAAGAAACAGATCAAAGATAGAAGGGAATGTCTTTCTGTGCTCTCTAGAGAAATGCTGAAAGTGATTGTGCAGCACTTATAGCTGCTGGAAACAGATTAGAAAGCTAAAGGGCTTGGTACCAAACCTGATTTCATTTAAAAACCTGTGCTTTATTAATCTTGTTGTCTGTTATTGTTTAAGTCAGGAGCCACACAGTGGAAGGTGAGAAAGAGAAAGCAGGGAAGAGGAAGGGGCTTTTAAATTCTGTCTGTGGAGCCACCATGGAAACCTCAGACTTGGCCAGGTAGGCGTGGGATTATTCACAACATGCATATGCAGCTTTTTCTGTTGTACTGTATCCCTAGTTATTCATCTGAAATACCTCTGAAATGTGTAACAAGCATGCCAAATCACATAAAAGAATGTGTATGGTATAAATGGAATGTAACACTTGCCTTGGCATAATGGATAACTGCCTACTACAAGAGCAAATATATTACTTTGTCTCTAAGTAAATATCTTTTCAATACTGTATACATCAACTTTATTGAATGCACAGTGGCACTGACGATTGAGTTCCACAATGATCAGTAAGAAAAACAAGAAATCCCTCCTCTGGGCCACTTGAACTACTGACTCTGATAGCTTCTTTAAGGACTTAAATCCATAAAGGGAAAGAAAAATAACAGTTGCCTCGTATTTGAAATATCTGGAAGTAATGTTATATCTCCTAATCACAATATCCAAAAGGTGGCGTAAGAAAGTTTTTCAAATCACTCCAGCCTGGATTCCTCCATGATTCAGTCAGTTTAGTTAGGGTGGGCTATAATTGCATATTTTAAAAATAACTCTTCCAAATTATTTTAATGTGTACAATAATTTAAGAAATATGGCAGTTAAATAATGTTTCTGTTGTGGACTGTAGGCAAAAAATTTGGTCTTTATAAGTATTAATGGTGCACATATTTTACTAATATTTGACTTCAATCTTTAGGTTCTCTAGTACATTGGACTTTTCTTAGTGTATTGTTAAATTTTGTGATTTTTGTATCAGGTGAATGTTGAAAATGCCTAGAAATATGTAACCAGATGTTTCAATTATCAAATTACATTATATCTAGCTTATAATGCAGCAACTTTATATAAAAAGTAAGAGTACTCTAACACTTAGCATAGTAAACTGACTTTATAATTAAATTTGTAATTTGACAGAATTAGCTTTACCTTGTGGTACAGACATGTCTTTTGGTAAGTGACTTGAGGGATTCAACTCTACCATGTGTTCTGTCTGAAAATCATTATAAATTCATTCTTTATGTATATACACAGGGGTATTTATGCAGGTATATACATTTATTTCAAGGAATTGGCTTTCCAAATTATAAATGCTGGCAGGTCAGAGATTCGTAAGGCAGGCCCATGGGCTGAAATTCTCACAGGCTAGGGTTGATGTTGTGCTCTTGAGGCAGAATTTCTTTTTCTCTGGGGGATCTAAGGTTTTGTCTTTAAGGGCTTTTAACTGATTGCATGAAGCCCACCCACATTATTGACTGTAATGTCCTTTATTTAAGGTCAACTAATTATAGATGTTAATTATACGTACTGTAAGTATAGTAGATAATTGTGAAGGTTATAAGTAAATATAAAATGCCTTCATTGCAATATCTAGATTGATGTTGAATTGAATAATTTGGTAGTAAACCCTAGTCAAGTTGACACATACAACTATCACAGTGCTGATATATTTAAATAATAGAATAAAATGAAAAATATTTTATTAACCTTTTGACATGGGAAATTTTAAGCATATATGCAAATATAATACTATCAATGTGATCCATCATATTAACAAGCTAAAAGATCCCACCATAAAAATAGTTATAGAAAAAAAAACATTTGACAAAATGCAATACTCTTTCATGATGAAACAAAATTTCAGGAAACCAGGAATAGAGGGGAACATATTGAACTTGATAAACACTAAATAAACAAATAAATAAAAATAGCAATCATCATATCTGTTGGTGAGAAACTAGCGTCCCTACCACTATGATCAGAAACAAGGTAAATATGGCCCTTTACACCACTCATTTTCAGCATCATGCTAGAAACCCCAGACAATGCAGTAAGACAGGAAAACAAAATAAAAGTTACACAGATTGGGAAGGAAGAAAGAAAACTGTCATTGTTCACAAATGACTTAATTTTTTTAAGAAAGTATGAAACAAACAACAACAAAATACATGTTGGGAATTAATAACTGATTACTATAACTTTCAGAATACAAGGTTAATATACAAAAGCATATCATTTTCCTATACTAACAATGAACAGGTGGTATTTGAAATTAATCTTACTATACCAGTTACTCTAGCATCTCTCCAAATGAAATAGGCACAAATTAACAAAACATTTGCATGATCTATATGAGGAAAACATAAAGATGTGCATGAAAGAAATAAAAGAAAAAAATACACCACTATTATTTGCCAGTTAAAATAATGAAAAAATAGGAAGATAATCTATATTCATGAATAAGAAGATTTTGTTACTTCTTCCAAATTGGTCAATATATTTAATGCAATAGTATTCAATATTTCTGAAAGTTCTTTTGTGTATATTAACAAATTCATTCTAAAGTTGAAATTGAGATGGAAAGACCCAGGATACTCAACACAATATTGAAGGAGAATGCTACCCAATTTCAAGATTTACCATAAAGCTATAATAATTAAGCCAGTATGGTAATAGTAAAAGTATAGACAAGTTGATTATGCAGCAGAATAGACAGCTCAGAAATAAACCTTTACAGATAGTCTTTTTTTTTACAAGTTAGGAATGGCAACACAATGAAAAACTTTAGTGTTTTTCAACAAGTATTGATGGAAAAACTGGACAAATACAAGCAAAAATCAATTCTAGATCGAAGCATCATAGTCATCACACACACACACACACACACACACACACACACACACACACACACACACATCTTATGATAGATCACAGACCTATATAGAATTCAAATCTGTAATAATCCTGGAAGATAATCTAGGATAAACTTGGATGACATTGGGAATAATGAAGTCTTTTAACATATAATACCAAAAGTACAATCTTTAAGAGAAATAATTGATAGGCTGAACTTCATTAAAATTTAAACCTTATTCTCTGCAAAATTCATTTCCATATAATGAAAACATGAGTTAAAGACAGGGAGAAAGAATTTTCAAAATATCTATATTACATAGAACAACTATACAAAATATAAAATAATTCTTAATAGCCAACAGTAAGAATACAAATAACCTGATTAAAAACTAGACCAAAGCCTTTAATAGACATCTCACTAAAATATATGCAGATAGGAAATAAGCATAAAAAACATGTTCCATGCCAGACGTCAACAGGAAAATGAAATTAAAGAAGAGAGATAGTACTATGCACATATTGTTCTTGTCAGGATCCCTTGGATCCGATCTGACTCATTGCAACACTAAGTACAGCAGAATGAAGTACTACCCAACATTTTGTCATGCAAAGGATCTTCTTATGTTTGAGCTTATGGTCACAGACATTATATTTCTTCTCATTTTCAGTGGTGCCATATCAGCAAAAGGAGGTCCTAGGGGATTTACTCCATTCTCATCTTTAAAGTAAACTCCATCTTGAGGAGACAATTCTTCTCCAGTCATTTCTTAAATGCTTTCCAGCCTGGGGGTGGGGTTCTCATTTTCTGACACTATATTTGACAGTGCTTCTGTGTTATTCATAGTGCTTTCAATGGCTAGTTGTTTTGGGAGCGGGATGCTGGGTCCTTCTCTAGTCTAGCCATCCTTGCTTCCAAGGACCACTCTGGTTGCTCTTCTTCTAGGATGGGTTTCTTGGTTCTTTTGGCAGCCCATGGTATATTCAATATTCATCCCCAGCAACATAATTCAAAAGTATCAATTCTTCTGTCTCCCTTTTTCCACATCCAGCTCTCACAAGTATATGATGTAAATGAAAATAGCATGACATGACTTGGGAGCACCTTTGTCCTCAATGTGACATCTTTACTTTTCAACACTTTGAGATCTTTTGCAATAGCTTTTCCCAATGCAATGTGTCTTTTGATTTCATGACTGCTGCTTCCATGGATGTTGATTGTAGAACTAAGTAGAACAAAATCTTAGACAACCTCCATCTTTTCTCCATTTATCATTAAGTTTCTTACTGACCCAGTTGTAAGGGTTTTGATTCCTGGATGTTGAGTGGCAATCCATACTGAAGGCTGTGTTCCTTGATCTTTATCAGTAAATGCTTCAATTCCTCTTCACTTTCAGCAAACAAATTCATGTCATTTGCATAACACAAGTTGTTTTGCGGTACTGGGGGTTGAACTCAGGGCCTCCAGCTTGCATGCTCTGCAAGTGCTGGACCACTGAGCTGCACCCTCAGGCCAGTTTTTTTTTTTTTTTTTTGAGACAGGGTTTCGCTAAATTACACAGACTGCCTCTGGTCTCGAACTTGCGATCCTCCTGCCTCTACCTCCCAAGCCGCTGGGATTACAGGCATGCGCTACCACACCCGGCTCATAACACAAGTTGTTAATGAGTCTTCCTCCAATCCTGATACCACATTCTTTCTCATAAAGTCCAGCTTCTCATATTATTTGCTCATCAAAGAGACTGATGAGGTACAGTGAAAGAAGACAACTCTGATGCACATCTTTCTTGACTTTAAATCAGGCAGTGTTTGCTTGTTCTGTCTGGTCTGTACAGGGACCAGGAGACAGTTGTTCTAATAGAATGAGTACAATTAAATGCTCTGGTATTCTCATTCTTTGAAATTTTATCCATAATTTGTTGTGACCTACACAATCAAATGCTTTTGCATACTCAATAAAACACAGATAAGACACTTTTCTGGTATTCTCTGCTTTGCCAATATCAATCAGACATTAGCAATGATGTCCCTGTTTCCCCATCTTCTTCTGAATCTAGCTTGATTGTTTGGTAGTTCCCTGTTAATATACTGCTGCAGTTGCTTTTGAATTATCTTTAGGAAAACTTTACTTGTGTGCGATATTAATGGTATTGTTCCATAGTTTCCACATTCTGTTGGATCCCCTTTCTTAGAAATAGGCACAAATATGAATCTCTCCCAGTCAGTTGGCCAGGTAGTTGTTTTCCAAAATCTTGACATAAAAAAGTGAGCATGTCCAGTGCTTCATCTGCTTGTTGAAACAACTCTATTGGTATTCCATCAATTTCTGGAGGTTTTTGTTTTGTCAATTCCTTCAAGGCAGCTTCCAATTCTTCCTTCAGTGGCATTGGTTCCTGTTCACATGCTACCTCTTGAAACAGTTGGTCATACACCAGTTCTTTTTGGTGTAATAATGCATCACATTCCTTTCATCTTCTTTTGATGTTTCCTGCATTTTATAATATTTTACATGTAGAATTCTTCACTCTCAATGCTTCAAGCTTGAATTTTTTCCTCCATTCTATAGTTTTGCGAAAAACAGAGCATGTTCTTCTCTTTTGGTTTTCTACCTCTAGCTATTTGCCTGTCATAATATTTGATTTTGTCTTCTGGAGCTGCTCTTTGAAATCTTCTGCTTGTTGTTGTTGTTGTTAGGTGCCATCGAGTCAAGTCCAACTCATAGCGACCCTATGTACAGCAAATCAAAACACTTGCCGATTCTGTGCCAGGCAAACAATCTTATTTATGTTCAAGCCCATTGTTGCAGACACTGTGTCAATCCATCAGGTGGAGGGTTTTCCTCTTTTGCGTTGACCTGCCACTCTTCCAAACATGATGTCCTTCTCCAGGGATTGATCTCTCCTGACTACATGTCCGAAATATGTAAGACACAGTTTGGCCATTTTTGCTTCCAAGGAGCACTCTGGTTGTACTTCTTCTAGGACAGATCTGTTGGTTCTTTTGGCAGTCCATGGTATATTCAATAGACGTCTCCAGCACCACAATTCAAAAGCATCAATTCTTTT
>VMDO01025019.1:0-28826 GCA_007922755.1 Pedetes capensis | reverse complement strand
ACACAGTGTCTGCAACAATGGGCTTAAACATAAATAAGATGGTTTGCCTGGCACAGAATCGGCAAGTGTTTCGATCTGCTGTACATAGGGTCGCTATGAGTCGGACTCGACTCAACGGCACCTAACAACAACAACAACTCACATATTAATGACATTTTGGTGACTTTCAGCATTTGAGAGTTATAAATAAAACTAATATAAACTTTTGTCTTCAGGTTTTTATGTAGGTATACATTTTCCATTTATTTGTATAAATAAGAGAACTATTGCTGGATCATATGCTAAGACTACACTTGACTTTGTAAGAAACCTTTAAACCATATTCTAAAGTGTTTGATTTTGCATTTTGTGTTTCTACCAGCAAAAAAATGAGAATTCCTATTGCTCTATATCATGATCTGCATTTGATGTTTGTTGGTATTTTGGATTATTGTCATTCTAATAAATGTTTAGTGTATCCTATTTCAATTTGCAGGTCTCTAATGACATGTGATGCCGAACATCTTTCCATGTGCTTATTTGTCATTATATAGTTTCTTTCTTCAAATATTTTGTCCCTTTTTTACTGGTTTATTTGTTTTTTCATTGTTGAGTTTCAAGGAGGTGATACAAGTCTTTCATTAGATACATGGGTGTAAAGTGAGTTTCTTACAGACATTATATTGTTGGTTCTTGTTCTTCTGTCCACTTTAATAGTCTCTCTCTTTTAAATGATATATTTAGATCATTTACATTTAAAGAGATTATTGATCTCTTGATTTAGTTGATTTAGTAGCTACCTTATTTAGTAAAGTATTTTATTTGTAATATTTGTTTTCTTAGTCTTCCATGTAAACTGAGTAGTTTACATGATTTTATTTTCTCTCATCTGTTAGTATACTGATATTTCTTTTAAAATATTTTTCATCATTTCTGTAAAGTTTGCAGTGTATATTTACAAATAATCTAAGTTTACCTTAAGGTAACACTATATCCTTAGGGCCTGCAGTCACAGCCTCTTGGCATCCAATCTCATCAAATCTTGGAAGCTAAGCAGAATTGAGCCTGGCTAGTACTTGGATGAGAGACTTCATGGGAATACTGGGTGCTTTAGGTTTGGGAGAAGGACCTTGGCAGTCCACTCCCAAAACCCAATCAGCCATTGAAAACCCTGTGAATGGCAGAGAAGCAATGGCAGAGTACCAGGTATAGCACAGTGTAGGTTAATGTTTCATTTGTTGTACATAAGGTTGCTTTGATTTAGACCTGACTCGAGGACACCTAACAACAACAACAAGAAGTCCAGATATCTTATGCTTAATTATAATTTTGATAATTTCACTATGATAACACCATATAGTTTTGTGTATTATATAGGTGGTTTATATTTTATAATTTCCACAAGTGTTGAGTCAGAACACATTGTATATTTGGGCTCTAAAATTAACATGGCATGGACTCTTTCATACATTTTTCATTATAGCTTAATCATACTGATTTAATCCTAATGGATATACTAGGCAGGGTGTGGTATATGGAATTCTTAGTCTCAATCCTTTACTCTCTTGCACCACTATTATACACTGCATGACTTCATGTCAGATACTGAGAAGAGATAATTTTGCATAGATTTCTCACATTTCTTCATAGTCTAGACCTTCTTATTTGTTGGAATAGTAATTAGCTTTGGAAGCTAGAGATATTATATATCTCTGGAGAGATTTGGGCACATATCTCTCTAAAGATATCCCAGTGTAGTAAGCAGGAAGCCTAAAGGCAGCAGACATGGATAAATTGGCACTAATGATTTTCAGTAAATTGTTATATTTAATAGTTTTAATAAATATGCATATATTATTTGTATATGTAATAATTCAAATCAAATTGATATCTGATTTGCTAACTTTTAAGCAGTATGGAAGAAGTGAAAACATTTAGTCCAAAGCCTCTTAGCACATAAAACACTTTTAGGTATCAAAAACTTCCATTCTTCAAGGCACTTAACATCCATCTGTTGTAAAATTGTCATGATACACTGATTTTTGTAGAACAAAACTTTGCCTTCTGCCAGGAAATTCTTGTCATAAGCAATAGATGAGGTCTAAGATATGAATGGCTCTCTTTCAGATGTGGTATTATCTCCAGGGCATAA
The DNA here is from genome assembly GCA_007922755.1 of Pedetes capensis. Lineage (NCBI taxonomy): Eukaryota > Metazoa > Chordata > Mammalia > Rodentia > Pedetidae > Pedetes > Pedetes capensis. The sequence goes on along the minus strand of VMDO01025019.1, from coordinate 26,695 downwards.
ACTATACAACCATATGGGGCAGCACTGAGTGCAAAGAAACTTCTCAGAAAATTCACCTTCTAGAGTGTGATCCTAGCCTGAATGTCTGTATGAAGCTTCAGGTTTCTTAGAATTTCCCTGCTTTCTACTTGCTCCTTAAACCTCCAGTAATTTTCATGAGAGATCAGGAAAGGAAAAGGAAATCACATTTTTGAGATATCTACCTACAAGTAACTAGATGGTAGACACTATAATGCTTCATTTAATCCTCCCACCAATGCTTTGAGCTAGGCTATATAATATGTGTTACAAGGATGGGAAACTGACACTTGAGAGTACAGATAATATTCCAACCTAGGAAGTGGCAGATCTATGATACAAGCTCACACTTGTTTACCTCAAAGCTAAATATTTTCAAAGACAAAATTCTGCCATTGCACATGAGTTCTTATGACAGTGTTGGTGCAAGAAGGCTGAGAAGAAATAGTTCTATACAAGTATGTTTCCTGTGCCCACATTTTGATACCTTAGAAGTAAAAACTATCTCCTTTACATTGATATAAAAATCTTGCCTTTTCTAATAGTCCAATCTTTTGCTAAATTTTGAGTTACTACTACGGGACTTTCTAGGGGAAAATATTCTTAACCATAACCCACCACATGGTGGATGTATAGGACATTCTATTTATATATGATGACAACTCTGGAGATTGGGGGTTTGAGATTGGGGAGAAATCACATCTACAGCTTCTTTCACTGTGTTGGGCATGTGGATGTCATATTATGTTTTCTATTTACTTGTTTGTCTAATTTTTTAAGAGCTGTAAGTTTGTAGTCTGCCCTCCACAAGTTAAGGTATCTATGTTAAATCAGAACTCTGCTATGAGATCTTCAGAAAGTCACAAATATTTTCTATTCATGGATTTTCTCAAGTGAAAAATAAAGGCATGATGAATCCCTCTCTCTCTCTCTCACTACACACACACACACACACACACACACACACACACACACACACACACCAGGGGTATTTTATACTTCTTGTATTAGTAATACCAAAGGCAGGGACAGTACCAACCATATGTTCAAAATGTCCGTCTTTAAGTTGAATTACTTTACTAGAACTTATTTCTAAACTTTGTATGATGACTTCACATGCCTATCAACCCCCACCTTCTTACAACAATTCTTCACTGGTGCCACCAATATCTTCCACCAGGATGTTGGACTTCACTAATTTCTGAACAACACTGATCATGGTAAATGTTTAGGAAGATTATTGTCACCTCAGCCTGAGGGGTGTGGAACTAAATTTGCTATCTTTGACCTGATTCTTTCCGAGGCATCTGTAGCCTCTTCAAATTGCAGGCTGTCCTTTGTCCCTTTCTGCACCTGGGAAAATATACTTTGCCAAAGTCATTTAACCTCACACCTGTTTGCTTACTGATCAATTTGCTTAATGAGAAGTTTATTTAACATTAAACTCATTTTTCTAATCTCTTCCCTTTCCTGTCTGTCTTCTCTTCTTCACCATTGTTTCATCATGGGGCTTTCGGCCTGGGGTATGTAGTACCCCATTTTCCTCTGATACCAAAGCTCCCTTTTCACCCTCAAACCACTTGCTAGAGTTAGACTCCTTCCATAGGTTTTTCTAGCTAGATCCTCTCTCTCATAATTTCCCCAGCTTTGGGTCATTTATATGACCCAACTGAGAATTTGAAATCTGGCTAGGGCTACTCATTTGCTAATGTTGCCTCCTACCTGGTTTTTCCCCAACATAGCTCACCATCTTCTACAATAAATCTAAATTACACTCTTCCATACTAAGCTGCCTCTGCCACTTCTCTTATGACTATATCCAGTGTTTTAGGCTTCTACTGATCCTCTAGGATGAGCTTAATGGGGAGGTTCCTTTTTCAGCTTATACTCTTTTTTCCTAAATTGCTGAAGTTCTCTTATAACACATGCTTGAGTCCATATAAAGTGTCTATACTAATGCCTTTAGTCCGAGAAACACTATTTCCTATCTCTTTTCATGCCTTGTAGACTACTACTTTGTGTGTGTGTGTGTGTGTGTGTGTGTGTGTGTGTGTGTGTGTTTCATAACAAAACAGGGTAAGAAGAAACTGTTTAAAACCAGATTTGGGTAGGAAGCCAAGTTCCTGTGCCTGTTAGAGGCCAGCTTGCTTCTCAGCACAGACGATTAAATAATGCTGGGCAGCCATGCATTTCTGCCAGAGTTCAACAAACAACTTTTCAAAATTCTCTGTCAGTAAAGAGGTGAACAAGAACACAAATAGGAATGGGCTTACAGCAAAGCAGTGCAGTTGTAAAGAGAAAGTGGTAAATTTAACTATGGCCCTTTTGACTCCTCAATAAATGCAGCTATACCTACAGGAAAAAAAAAGCCTCCAAGCATGTTACAATGTTCCACTGAATTTGAATTTTATTAAACTTTGTATTTGGAATCAGCTCTGACTGGGTTCATTCATTGTGATCTGTGAAGACACATTATTAAAGTGTCCTATTCCAGAGTAAAAAAAAAATCAGATCCTCATTAGCTGGGACAGAGAATTTTAGCATCCAAGCTCAAGAATGGAAACAAAATCCCTATTTCCGAGTGACACATGTGGGTGTTAGTAATATTGTCACATAACCCTGAGAATTTATTCAAAGTGTCAGGCTGTATCACAGGGGCACATTGCATTGACAGCCCCAATGGAAAAAAGCTGTGATAATTGCTTTCATTCCTTGCTTACCTTTTACCTTAGCAAGGAAATACAATTGTGAATAAATAACCCATCACTGACATATCACAGGCTTCCTTGTGGAAAACTGCTCTGTGAATTGTGCATCTCAAGGACTGCAGGGCACTGTTCATAAGAGATCTAACAGAATTTATCCTGCTGGTTTAATTTATCTGAACACTAAATCCCATATTCTTAACTAAAACCAGGTTACTTAGTAACTCTTAGTCTCTTGAGGAAAAAGAGTTTGCCATTGATAAACAGTAAAATATAATAAAAATAAGGAAGGAAATAAATGAGAGAAGGGAGAGAGGGGGAGAAACACACACACACATACACACACACACACAGAGAGAGAGAGAGAGAGAGAGAGAGAGAGAGAGAGAGAGAGAGAGAACAAACTTATGCATTTTAGTGGCAGACATGGATGATTGAAAATTTATTGCTTATTACTCAAGGATGGAAGGGAGTGGTGATACTATTTGCTATTAAGCACTCTTATTAGTTGGCAAAGCACAAACAATCAGAAGAAGATACACAATAGTCCTTTCTTTGATGTGGAAAATATCTTTCTGTTCATAAGTGGTCCTGAGGGAATTTCATAGCTTCTAACATGGTTTTTCTAGTCTATTCAATTTTTCATCTCTTTTTCTCATGAGTCCCTCAGTCTTCACACTTGGTACCACCCCCATTACTGTATCCCACAGCTGCTCAGTTCATTTGATCTACCTTTGATCTTCCTTTATTTCCTGTACTCTGCTCTGCTCTTATACATCTCTGTTATTTGATTCAATCTATAATTCTAGCTTATTTCTATTCACTTCCAGGACATTCAGGTCTTACATTAAGGTTAAAGTTGAGAATATTTAGAACACTTTTAGTTTTTTTTAGATAGGTTATATGCAAGATAATTTTACCTTTAATTCTTCCAAGAGGTATATTCTTTTAGCCTATTGCCTGTGTAGTGTTATGGTAAAAACTCATTGGGTCATATATTCAGCTTTACTTAGTCTTTTCAATCAGTTTGAGGCTTAGTGCCAACTGCCTCTTTTTAATATTAGCTTTGTTATAAACTTGTTCTTAGCAAGGTAAAACTAAGTAAAACATTATAACTAAGCCAAAGACAAACAACAAGAATAAGAACAACAAATGATGTTCTCATCAGATATTTAAAAGAGGTAGAAATGAAAAAACATCCTTCATTCTTTCAATTTGATAAAAAGTACACGTGTATTTTTTAAATGAAGATAAAGTACAAAATACTTGAAAATATTTGTATTTTATTGCATAGTTGATAAATGGTTACCAATAGTATTAACCTGGGGTATAGCTCAATTGGTAGAGTGCTTCCTCTGCACACTCTGAGTAACTGGGTTTGATCCCCAGCACTAGCAAAATGTGAGAAGGAACTGATAGCCCATTCCCAAAATGATCCCTGCAAAATAAGCCATTAGGAACCCTATAAATAGCAGAGAAGCACTGACATAGTGTCAGGCATGACACAGTGTCCGGAAGTATTTTGTCCTGTTTTACTTAGGGTTGTTATGAGTTGGACCCAATTCCACTGCACCTGGCAACAATGTCAAGCAATAATACTATTAAGGACTACACTGAGAAAGATGATCTGCTAATTAGTAGGAGTCCCTTGGACAAACATGGATGAGATTACATGGGAAGTGCATTATACAAGAAAAACAATATATTGATTGAACATTTTTATACCTGGTACCTAATGCAACCCCCATCTGTCTGTCAGTTTGCCATATTGTAGGTTTTTGTGTGTTACTATGATGCATCTTGGCAGGATTAAAGGTATAATTATCTTGATTGTCTTGATTGTGGGTCAGACTATCAAATGCTCATATGCAGGTTTAAACTGAAACTGAAGAAAACTAGAACAAGTATACAAAAGCCAAAGTATGACCTTGAGTATATCCCACCTGAGTTCAGAGGCCAACTGAAAAACAGGTTTGATGCATTAAACACTAATGATCAAAGACCAGACAAGTTATGGCATGATATCAAAGACATCATTCATGAGGAAAGCTAAAGTTTATTTAAAAGACAGGAAAAAAGAAAGCACCAAATTACATGTCAAAAGAGACTCTGAAACTCATGCTTGATTTTGAGTAGCTAAAGTAAAAGGAAGACATGATGAAGTTAAAGGAACTAAACAGAAGATTTCAAAGGGCAGTTTAAGATAAAATCAAATATTTTAATGACATGTGCAAAGAGCTAGAGCTAGAAAACCAAAGTGAAAGAATATTCCTTATTTTTTTCTTTAGCTTCAAGAATTGAAGAAAAAGTTCAAGCCTCGAGTTCCCATAGTGAATAATTCTGCAGGGAAAATATTAAATAACATAAGAAAAATCAAAAATTGATGGAAGGAATACAGTGAGTCATTATACCAAAAAGAATTGGTGGATGATAAACCATTTCAAGAGGTTGCATATAATCAGGAACCAATGGTAGTGAAGGAAAAAGTAGAAGCTGCCTTGAAGGCATTGGAGAAACACAAGGCTCCAGGAATTGAGGAAATATCAATTAAAATCTTTCAACAAACAATTGCAGCACTGGAGGTGCTTATTGTCTATACCAAGGGATTTGAAAAACACCTACCTGGACAAATGACTGGATGAGATCCATATTTATGCCTGTTCTCAAGAGAGACTATCCAAACAAATGCAGAAATTATCAAACGATATTAGTATCACGTGCAAGTAAAATTTTTCTGAAGATCATTCAAAAGTGACTGAAACAGTGTATTGATAAGGAACTGCTGGAAAGTCAAGCTGGATTCTGAACAGTGCATGGAACTAGGGACATCATTGCTGATATCAGGTGGATATTGGCTGAAAGCAGGGAATACCAGAAAGTTATCTATGTATGTTTAATTGACCATGCAGAGACATTTACGTGTGTGGGTCACAACAAATTATAAATAACATTGTGAAGAATGGGAATATTGGAACACTGAATTTTACTCATGAGGAATCTGTACATGGACCAGGAAATATTGCCCAGTATCAAGTCCAGAAATGTGTGTGTCAGCACTGTGTCACTTCACCATACTCCTTCAATCTCTATGCTGAGTAAATAATCCAACAAGCTAGACTTTATGGAGAAGAATGTGGCATAAGGACTGGAGAAAAACTCGTTAACAATCTGTGTTGTGCAGATTATACAACTTTGCTTGCTGAGTGTGTAGAGGATTTGAAATATTTACTGATGAAGATTAATGAACACAGCCTTCAGTTTGGATTGCACCTCAACATTAAGAAAACAAAAATACTTGCAACTGGTTCAAGTAAGCAACTTCATGATAAGTGGGGAAAAGATTGAAGTTATCCAAGATTTTGTTTTGCTTGGTTCTACAATCAACACCCAGAGAAGCATCAGTCAAGAAAACAAAAGATACACTGCACTGGGAAAAGCTATTGCAGAAGACCTCTTTAAAGTGTTGAAAAGTAAAGATATCACATTGAACATGAAGGTGCACTTGACTCATGCTATGATATTTTCAACTGCATCAAATGCTTGTGAAAGCTGAACATCAAACAAGAAAGACAGGAGAAGAATCGATGCTTTTGAACTATGGTGATGGAGACAAATATTGAATATGCCATGGACTGCCAAAAGAACCAACAGATCTGTCCTAGAAGAAGTGCAACCAGAGTGCTCCTTGGAAACAAGGATAACTAGACTGTGTCTTATGTATTTTTGACATGTCAGAGGGACCAATCCCTGGAGAAGGACATCATGTTTGGATGAGTGGCAGGTCAATGAAAAATAAAGTAATACTCTCAACTAGATGGCCTGGGATTTGGCTCAGTGGGTAGAGCGCTGCACTGCAGTCTCTGAGGTCCCGAGTTCAATTCCCAGAACCGCAAAAATGGGAGAAGGACCTGGCAATCCACTCCCAAGGCAATCCCGAAGCACTCAGCCATTGAAAACCCTATGAGGGTCGCTATGAGTCGGATACCGACTCGACGGCACCTAACAACAACAACAACTCAACTAGATATTTTGACTCAGTGATTACAACAATGTACTTAAATGTAAAAAAGATCAGGTGTATGTCACAGTGTTGGGTATCTTTTGGTATATAGTGCACAGGGTCTCTGGGAGTTGGACTTGGCTCAAAGGCACTTAATAACAATAATGTAATGCAACTTCAGGATCATATTAACAGCATATAGAATTGGATTTTAATTTTGCCCTTCTGACCATAAGTTATACACAATAAATTAGGAAATTAAGGAGATTATTTTTTCAGGCTGTGTAAAAATAATAACTCATATAATAAGGAACATCTTTCTTTGTCAACAAAGTGAAGTGCTAAGGTCTTAAAGAGGCAAATAAAGGAAAGAAACTTGAGGACAGATGGAGACAGGTCTTATCTGAGTCATTAAGGAAGGGTAGAGTTGGGCCTTATCTGAGACTCTCCAGGGAAAGGTAATCTTATAGTTAGTGGATTAGCTGTTGAACATGTTAGTATTTCCTGGAACATGAAAACATTGCACAGGAGTTGTTTTAAACAGTCCTTTCTCTCACCTAAAGTTCAATGTCACCAGGTTTTTCTTTCATTTAAGGCAAATATCATTTGTTGCTAACTCAGAGGTGATAAGGGACCTCCTGAGTGAAAAGAATATCTAAAAAAGTAATTGCTGGAGGACTCTTGTCAGAGTTTCTATTACCAGTTGAAATTTTCATTGAGAGGGGATGGCAAAATCAGTTGTTTTAGGGAGCTCAGTCATCTTAGAGGAGGAATGCCTAAAGTGAAAAAGAGAAACATTAATATTAAACATTATATGAGTATATCATGAGACAAACTGAAGATAATCAGTCCAGTGTATTCCAAGATTTTGGTGGAGGAAAATCTTCATTTTGCAGCATGGATCACTGAGTCTCTTTACTTTTTGAGCTAGGAGTTCAATTGCTTTCATTGTAGCTATCCACAGTCTTTCATCTGTTATATAATGATGTGCATAATACAAGCTTTTTACTGCACCTTCTTATTGACAAGTTGATTTGTCCAGGGAAAAATCAGTTGTGTATGCTCTGCTACAATGGTGAGGCATTCAGATGGGCCATTGAGCTGCAGCTCACCAGGTTACTTCAGATCTTGAGGAAAAGGGTCAGCTGAAAGGAAACAGAGACCTGATAGAAGTCTCAGCAGGAGATTTTTGTTTTCAGTGGAATTAAAGTCAGAGAAAAATTGGACATTAGTATGAGGAATGTAGCCAGGTATTGAGAGAAACTAAAAGAACTGAAAGCTGAGTCAAGATGAACACTTTGGAGGTAAGTATGAAAATTAATTTTTTGAAGAGTGGGAGAAAGTTGATAAAATTAACTAAATCTCTATAAGACAAGACAAGATGATGTATTGAATCAGAATTGCTCAATAGCTTTTTCTTGAAAATAAAATTAAATAAGTTCCAATAACAAATAACTAATTAACACTTTTAAGTTTGGAAAACTGCTTACTACTATAACTTCACACATATTCCATCAAGATATTTTGACTAGATAAAATATTATATTTTTGTATTTTTATTGCATAAGTAGTTTGATGAAAGCATTAAATTTTTAGGACTTTCATTACAAGTACTAAATATTTCCAGAACTCACAATTCTCCATGGAGGTTATAAAAATGAAGTTTTAAGAGGAAATAGCAGGCAGATTTTAATCTCACTTTTGATGTATGCATGCACACAAGCACACATTCAAATTTAAAGACCTACACACATACATGGGGTGCATTTATATATTATTAATTAATTAAGAGTGATTTCTCTCTGCCTGTTGCTATTATCAATGATTTATATTTTTCTACCTTTTCTACAGAAATATAAGTTTTATGTAAAAAAGTTTGCATAAGGAATAAATATCTGGAGCAAAATATATCTCATTAATAATTGGAAATTAGCTAAACCTAAGGAGTCATATGGGCTGGGATTTACCTCAGTTGGTAGAGCACTGCTCTGCAGTCTCTGAAGTCCTGAGTTTGATTCTCAGCACCTCAAAATGGGAGAAGGACATGTCAACCCATTCCCAAGGCAATCCCGAAACAGTCAGCCATTGAAAACCCTATGAGAGTTGCTATGAGTCAGATTCAACTTGACGGCACCTAACAACAACAACAAGGAGTCATATGAAAACTATAACAAAGAGAAATAGATCAACTCTTCCTAGAACTAATCAATTCCTTCAGCAAAGTGACAGGATATAAAATCAACACACAAAAATCAATAGCTTTTCTTTACACCACCTGCAAAGAGGAAGAGAATGACATTTCAGAAAAAATACCTTTCATGATAGCCCACCAAAAAATTAAATACCTTGGAATCAATCTAACCAAAGACCCTTCAGATCTCTGCAAGGAAAATTTCAAAACATTAAAGAAAGAAATAGCAGAGGACACTGAAAAATGGAAAGACCTTCCCTGCTTCTGGATAGGGAGAATTAATATATTGAAAATGGCTATCCTACCAAAAGCAATCTATAGATTTAATGCAATACCCATTAGAATTCCATTGACCGACTTTACAGAAATAGAAAAAATGATCCAAAAATTCATATGGAACCACAGAAGAACACATATAGCCCAAACACTCTTAAGCTGCAAAACTAATGCAGGTGGAATCACAATCCCTGACTTCAAGCTATACTATAGGGCAGTGTTAGCAAAAACAGCTTGGTACTGGCACAAAAATAGGTCTGATGACATCTGGAACAGAATAGAAGACCCAGAAATACCTCAACACACCTATAGCCACCTTATTTTTGACAAAGGAGAAAAGCAAGTAAACGGGAAAAAGGACAGACTTTTCAATAAATGGTGCTGGGAAACATGGACATCCACATGCAGAAAATGAAAATTGACCCACATCTCTCAATATTGACAAGAGTTAACACAAAATGGGTAAAACCAGAAACTTTAAAACTAATAGAAGACAAGACAGGTGATATACTCCATCATATAGGCATAAGAAAGCATTTCCTTAATAGGACTCCAATTGCTCAAGAAATTGCTACAAGAATAGATAAATGGGATTACATGAAATTAAAAAGCTTCTGTACAGTGAAAGAAACATTTAACAGAGTCAGGGAAACCCCCACTGAGTGGGAAAAAATATTCACATCCTATACATCAGACACAGGTCTAATTACCAGACTTTATAAAAGAACCCAAGAAAAAAATTCCCAAGAAAACAAATAACCTAATACACATATGGGCAAAGGAAGTGAGTAGACAGTTCTCAAATGAAGAGGTCCATAAAGCCATGAAACACATGAAAAAAATGCTCAATATCTCTAGCCATTAGGGAAATGCAAATTAAAACAACTCTGAGATTTCACCTTGCACCAGTAAGAATGGCCAAGATCAATGAAACAAATAACAACAAATGCTGGTGAGGTTGCAGAGAAAAGGGAACATTCTTACATTGTTGGTGGAGATGTAAATTTGTCTAACCACTATGGAAATCAATATGGATGTATCTTAAAAAACTAAAAATTGATCTACCGTATGACCCAGCAATAACAATATTGGGAATTTAGACAAAGGGAGATGTGTCATCATATCACAGGACACCTGCATCTGCATGTTCAATGCAGTACTTTTCACAATAGCAAGGATATGGAAGCAACCAAAGTGCCCTTCAACAGAAGAATGGATGAAAAAACTATGGTAATATATAGAATGGAATAGTACTCAGGAATCAAAATAATAATAATAATAATGCCATTCACAGCAAAATGGATGGAATTGGAGAAACTTATTTTAAGTGAATGAACACAAGCTCAGAAAGAGAAACACCACATGTTCTCACTCATATGTGGGAGCTGAATCAATATTATAAGAAAGAAAAAATCCTATACACAGGTCAGATCATAATAAAAGAAAAAAAAGCTAAGAATGGTATTATTATAGGTGGTCTAGAAAATTCATGTAATAGTTCTTACAATGTAAAAAGAAAGTTCATTACAGAAAAATTTTCTATCTTCAGCAGAACTGGAACCCAAGGATATATAGAAAAATATTACCATAAAAAGACAAGTAAATGGAAGAGAAGTCTTTGATGGGGGCGGGGGGAGGAAGCACACAAGAGGGTAAGGGGGAACCTCTATGTATAATATACAGCAAAATGCATATATGGAAATGATACAATGAAAAGCATGTCAGAATGAATCACATTAAGGTGTACATTAAAAATTTCCAATGGAAAAAAAAGGACTAAAGGGAATGACAACTATAAAAGAAAAACAAAAAGGAAAATAAACACTCTTATAAAGGTTAAAAAAAGAAAAGAACTAAAAATAAAATAATAGAAATCATAGCTATATAAAATGTTTAAATTCAGCACTAAAAACATTTTTAATAAGGTAAATTACGATGTGGAAAAAAAAAGTAAGATAACCACATGGTAAAACTTCCACACCTCTATATAGTTAATAATAGGTGAGAATGGGATCTAATTTATTTTCAGAATAAGAAACACCAGTAGGAAATTTGCTAAATTTCCTACAGACATAGTATCACTTTAAGTTCTTAAATTAAATGGATGCAAATCATTTTTCAGCACTTTATTGTTGTTGTTGTTGTTGTTGTTGTTATTGCACTAGGGATTGAGATTGAAATCAGAGCCTCAAGCATGCTAGGCAAGCACTCTACTACTGAGCTACACCCCCAGTTCAACACTTACATTTTATTATTAAAATAATCATGTGCTAATCTATTGATGTGCTGGGGTTTATGTCAGTTGGTAGAGTGCCTCTCTGCACTCTCCAAGGACCTGAGTTTGATTCCCAGCACTGCTAAAATGGAAGAAGGATGTGGCAGTCCACTCTTGAAAACAATCTTGAAACAGTTAGCCTTTGAACACCCTATGAGTGTTGCTATGAATTGGACCCAACTCAATAGCACCTCACAACAATAATGATCTATTGATGAAACACTACAGGCTTTGATACTAACCTCTAATTTACTGATGGCAATTATATATTTTATTCTTAGTTTCAAACACTGATCTTTACATTAATTTAAGGGCTGAAGGGTGGCATAATATACCACTGTATACATTTTTGGAATAAGGATTATTTTAAACTGAAGGAAATTGAGGAGAATCACATGCAAGAAGAGCTTTCTGCTCTTCTCCTGTTTGTGTAAGTCATTTACAAAGTCTTCCTCCTCTCTTTTCCTAGAAAAAAAGGATAATCACTGGAGATGATTTTAAGCCCTTATTAATCTGCAGAAAACACCAAAATAATCTATGTAAAAAGACATTACTAATTAGTCATTATCACTGCTTTCTCATATTTTTGCCTTCCCACAGTTTGCTGTCCAGTGTCTAAAGGTCTTTTTCACTGTTTTGTTGTTAGGTGCCATAGAGTCGGTCCAACTCAAAGTGACCTTCTTAGGATTTTCAATGGCTGATTGTTTGGGGATTGTTTTGGAGTGGATTGCCATGTCCTTCTCCTGTTTTCATCCTCTTATTTCTCTACAAATTTATTGTCCTTTTTTGAAGATGCTATATAAACCAGAATTGTAAGCTATTTCGTTGACATTTACTCTTTCTCTGAGTCTCCCATGAATATCCGAGATATAGGAGGTATGGTCAATAAATACATTAAATGATTAAATTTAAAAATATTTATTACAGCAAAAGACATATTACTGTAAATACCTCTGAAATACTCCCCCTCACTTCAAACACACTTATCTCATTATTCTTGCCACTTTCTGAAGCAAATCTGGAAGTCCTTTCCATGAATGCCTTAAGTTGTGCTGTCATGTCTGTCTTGATGTCCTGAATTGATCCAAAATGTTTACCTTTTATAGTCATTTTGACTTTGAGAAAGAGTGAGGAGTTGCATGGCACCATATCTGGTAAATAAGGTAGATAAGGACCCACTGTAATATTCTTATCTGACAGAAATTGCTGTACCAGAAGTGCTTCTATGATTTGGTGTCACTTTAAAATATACCTTCTCTCAACCATAGCTCATACCCACCTGACTGGATAGAATAAGGTGAAACTTATCACACATTGTTACTAAGGTTTGACACATTGCTTACTGCTTACTATATTGAAAATCACAGCTTTCCATTGTATGACACTCAGCAATGCTATTTTCAGTTGCATCATACAATTGTGGAAGCTGGATGTTGAATAGGGAAGACCAGAGAAGAATTAATGCTTTTGAATTATGATGCTGGAGATGAATATTGAATATACCATGGACTGCAAAGGAACCAAAATATCTGTCCTAGAAGTCCAACCAGAGTGCTCCTTGAAAGCTAGGATGACTAAACTATGTCTTATGTATTTTGGACATGTTGTCAGGAGGGACCAATCCCTGGAGAAGGACATCATGTTTGGGAGAGTGGCAGGTCAACGAAAAAAAAGGAAAACCCTCAACTGGATGGATTGACACAATGACTGAGATATGTGCTTAAACATAGAAAGATCATGTGCCTGGCAGTGTTGGGGAATTTTTCATTCTATTGTACATAGGGTCACTATGAATTGGACCCAACTAAACAGCCCCTAACAACAACAACAACAACAACAACAACAACAAGGAACAAAAATATACAGTGTATGACAAAAAATACAGCGAAAAATTCAAATTTAAAAAATTATTACAGTAAAAGACACATTGACATTAATCCCCCTCAACATAATCCCCTTGTCATTGAATACACTTATCCAATCCTTCTGGCTACTTTCTGAAGCAGTTCTCAAAGTCCTCTATTCTGAGTGTCTGAGTTGCACTATTGTGCCTACTTTAATGTTCTGACTTAGGGGAAGAGCCAGAAGTTGTATGTTGCCAGATCCAGTGAATATGGTGTATGTGGATGCAATATGATGTTTTTATTTGACAGAAATTGCCATACCAGAAGCAATGTGTGACATGCAATATTGTCATGACAGGGGATGAAACTAATGATACATATGAAGAAGAACTTACAGAACTGCTTCAAAAAATGTCAAGAGAGATGGGACAAGTGTATTTGAAGCCAGAGGGAGTATTTTGAGGGGTAGTTAATGGCAAGTGACTTTTATAGAATACTTTTTTAAAAAATTAGACATTCACTATATTTTTGTTCACACTTTATACATGTTAATAAACTTCTATTTGTTTTTCTGTTATTAACCTGTCTTTTATTCTAGGGGTCCCAGTTAGGAATTTAGAGGCGCAGAGGAACAATTATTTTTCTCCCTCCATGAGATGGACATATAAAGAACAAAGTTACTTAAAATTGCCATTATCACATCAGTAAGTTTTATGTTTTTATAAAAACAAATTTATTAGGGGAGAATAAAACCTCTTTTAATAAAAAGAGACCCATGCAAAATTTCTGCAGCCATAGCACCTTAGCATCCAATTTCACCTTATCTCAGCAGCTAAGCAGGGTCAGCCTGGTTAGTCCTTGGATGGGTCACCACCTGAGAATATCAGGTCCTGCAGGCTAGGGAGAAGGACCTGCCAATCCACTCTTAAAACAGTCAGTCATTGAAAACCCTGTGAAAAGCAGAAAAAGTGCTGATAACAGTGCCAGGCATGGCACAGTGTTAGGGAGTGTCTTGATCTGTTGTACATGGGGTTGCTATGAGTCAGAGCAGACTCGATGGCACCTAACCACAATAATGCAAAATATATAGACTGGAAAATAAATTATTCCCAGAAACAACAGAGGAATTAATAGAATATCTTTAATATTAAAACTTCAGAGTGAAAGAAAATTAGATTAAATTTGTAATGAAAATTACTTTAAAAATCATCAGAAATATCTACAGGCACCCTCAATTTTGCATATGGCACAAAATATTTTGTTTAAAAATAAAACAGATATTCAAATTAGTTACGTGATTGATATCGGGTAAAGATTGTGAAGATTCTAACAATACAGCAATACAATTGTGTCAGGAATAGGCAAAGAAAAGAAAATCTCATCCAAAGCCTCTTCTATTAGCACGAGATAAGTTCTGGAACTACTTGTGTATACCTGAAATCAAAAACCCTATATATACTCTTTTTTCCTATACATATAAACCCATGATAAAGTTTAATTGATAAATAAGACACAGTAAGGGATTAACAAGTATAATAATGAATAGAACAAATAATATATATATAATAACATTTACTTGAATATGGTCTCTATCTCAAAATATCTTCCTGAACAGTATTCTCTCTTTTTCTTTTGGTGATGTGAGATGATATTATACCTATGTGATGAGAGGAAATGAGGCAAATGATGTATGCTATGTGACATAACGTTATGCTACATGACATACAGTAGATCTGGTAATTGAGATGAATACTAGGTGAATAAAAGGTATGTATACAGCATGGATACGTGGGACCAAGAAGTGATTCACATCCTGGGTGTGGTGGCATGAGATAATAGGAAATTTTGTTATGCTACTCAGAATGGTGAACAATTTAAAACTTATAAATTATGTATTTTTAGAATTTTTCATCAAATATATTCAGACCTCTTTTGACTGCTGGTAGCTGAAACTGCAGAAAGTGAAGCTGGATAAAGGGAGGCTATTCTATGTTATCTTAGGAGCACAACAGTAAACATAAAATACAGTTGCAGGGCTGAGAAGGGTGGTATGTTGGTTCTTTTTTGTCATTGTGACAAATACCTGAGAGAAACAATTTTAAAGGAGGAAAGATTTATTTTGGCTTATAGTTTTAGGGGTTTCAGTCTATGGCCAGCTGGCTCTATTGGTTTGGGCCTGAGATAAGGCAGAACCTCATGGCAGAGAGGGCCTGATGGAGCAGAGATGCTCACCTCAAGGCAGTTGAGAAGCAGAAACAGAGAGGAAGGAGCCAGGGGAATCTCTACCTTTCAAAGACAGGGCCCTCCTTCCCCAACCTACTTCCTGAAGCCAAGCTCCACCTTCTAACAGCCTGTTTGGCATGAACTCATTAATGGTTTGACCCCTTGATGAAATTAACCACTGATTAACCAGACACTTCTCAATGACTGGATGCACCAGGTGCAGGCAAAACTTTAACACATGAACCTTTTGGGGGATACTTCATACACAAAGCATGACAAGTGGCTAGTAGACTACCATTAAGATGACCCAGTGAAGCTTCTGGGGGCTTTTTAAGTCCCACCAGGCCTTACTTATCTGTTTCAATTATCCCACTCTCAATTAGAAGATATTTAGGGATATAGAACACAATGAGCAGTAATTAGTTTGGACTTAGTTCATCAGTTGGGACACAGAGAACCTTGGGCCTGATCACTGATATATCTCCTAAATGATTCATAGACAACACCAAACAGCTATTGATAATTATACTCTAAGACAATAGCAAGGACAGACTTTCATATAAGTGTAACAATGGTAGTGAGCTGGAAATTGGTTTGATTTTCAATCCAATCTATAGTTGCTGTTATGACATAGATTCCTTTCTTGACTTCCTACCCAGCTATTGTGTTCTTGTTTGTTGTTATGTGTTCCTAGTAGTCTGATTTGGAAGATTTTAAAAAGATGACCCTTTGTTTCTTTTTTCTATAATTATTTTAATTCTCCCCTATACAATGTGAATAAATTCCTGACTAGAAGAAAGTTCACAGTTAAACAAAGGAGAAAAATTTAAGGATTTATGTTTTGAGAGATTATTTTGCCATATTGATATATTTATCATTTATTGAATGCCTACTACATACTAGGTATTCAGATGCATTATACATAAGCCTTCAAAGAAAAGCTTCAAGATCAGTAATTTATAGATGAAGAACTATGTATTCAAAAGATTAAGGGACTAGCAAGCTATAAATTTTAACAAGGATCTCTGGTCCCTAGGGAATACCTTCCTCAGCAAAGAACAGTGAAGGGAGAATATAGAATGGTGATGCTCAAATATGAAGCCACATAAATATAGTTTTTCCTCTGTTCTACCAATGGATACATTCTTGTTTTAAAGTACTTCTTAATTCTCAAACCTTCTGTTCAGATTAGTAAAGACCACTAACCCCTAATTTCATCTATTTCTTTTAAGTAAAAGTCACTTTACTAGAATCCTGAAATATATAGGTAAGGCCACTAATGGAATATGTTACATAACTTTCCAATGTTCTCCTACAGAAAACATGGCATATTTGGTAATCTAGATGAAAATAATGAAATAGTTTAAGACCTTCCTCCAATGATAAAGAAAACACATTTATAGCCCTGACAGGGTCTTACACAAGTTTATGTAGAATGATATAAAAAACTATCAGTCAGGTGACATCTGAATGTATTTCAAAATGTTTCTGCAATACCACAGATATGCTGTCAACTTCATTTTGCTTTCACACATTCAAACACAAATCCTCTACCTTAGATGAACTTAGTTTCAAGTGATAAGTTTCAGTTCTCACCCACTGTCCCTTAATAAATATATAAATTTTCAGCAAGACATTTAACTTCTTTCAGCCTATTTTCTTCATAAAAGAGCCTAATATTTCCTTCTAATATTATTATAAAGATTAAATGACTTATAAATAAAGTAATATTTAAATGTTTTAACAGTATTCTACTTTGTAGAATGTACATGGTATTTGTAAAAGCATACAGTTATATAATGATAGATACTATTTCTGTACTACTTGTCTTCATATCTCCTCTTGAAATGGAGTTAATATTTCATATTTATCTTGTATAGAATCATAAGAATAAGAGGTACTTCAAATAGCTATTGATTTACTGACAAGCTTGTAAGCATTGTAATAGGCATTAAAATTAAAATACTTTTGCTTCATTTTGTGTCTGAGACATTAAAATGTTGAGAACAAAACAATAGCAGCAAATATTTCTACATTTTCTTAGTGAGATACTAGACTACCTTTTAGACCTAGAACTAGGAGATGGTGATAAACCCTAATGTCTCATAGATCAGCTATCAGTAGGGAGTAGTGACAAGTAGATCATCTATCAGTAATGACAAATATACCTTTTTCTGGTGGCAAGCTTCAAGTTACACTTGGTCTATTTTACAGCTATAGTATGAAATAGCTCCAATATAGTCAAGGAAAAAAGTGCAGATTGGGGCAGGTAGCCAACACGGAATTCCAATTCCTGTGGTGCCAAGAGTTTCTTGAGACCATCTTTGATGTTTAATTGAGATTGTCTGGCAATTTTGTTTGTTAATATAGCAACATGTTTAATAAAATGTTACTGGAGTTCTAGTTAAGATGGTGGATGTTTAACAGCCACCCTTCAGCTGGGGAAGAAAACTGTTAGAGAAACTCATGAAGTTCTCTACTCAAAACAAAAAAAGAGTGGAGAGCAGCTTTAATTATAAAAAGAAAGGAAGAGAGAAAGAAAGAAAAAAGAAAGAAAGAAAGAAAGAAAGAAAGAAAGAAAGAGAAGAGAATAAGAAAAAGAAAGGACAGCATGAGGACAACTTGCCAAAGAGTGGAGATTAAAATGATGCAGAAGAGGAGGAAATGGCATGGTGACTCACTAGCACCCTTAACCCAGGGAAAACTGGTACAAAAGATTTCAGCAGATACAGGGACCCATGGGAGAGTGTGCACTTTACTAGATGTACTGCAGGACTCTCTTGGGAGGCCAGACTGCATGGTCCCCTGCAGGCTCTTGGACATTAGCATTATGAATTTTTTCATTCTTTTTACTGAAAAGAGATTCATGCTACCCTGGCCTCTGATGCCACTGGAACTCTAGGCAGAGGGAGAGAGACTGAGTCATGACAAACTATAGAGAGGAATGGCATGTGCTGCTGAAACCCAAAGGCTAGGAAGGTCTGTTCAGACTAAGGGATGTTTTGGGCCCCAGGAGCTTGATGTTGAGAAGGGGCACTGCAGGACCAGGGGACCTAAGTGAGAAAATTCAGTCATGATGAGTTTAGGGTCTGAGTCAGAGATCCAGAGAAGTAGAACTGCATAACTGGCAAGCCTAGAGAGAAGGTTCAGGCAGGGGCACATTTAGGTATGGAGAGCACCAACAGTAGCAGAGAGACAAAGCAACACTGCTTAGGCTACTACAGAGTGCTTGTGCCTGCTACAGAAAGAAGTGGTGCTATAGGTCCAGGGAGCCTAAAGGACATGATTCCAAGCAGTGGTGCATTTACAGCCTGGGAGTGCCTGTAACTCAGACAAGTGGGGACCAACACACCTAAGATAAACAGTTCAGGCAGGGGCTCATCTAGGTACCAGGAGCTCTAGTGGGAGTGGGTAGATAAAGAGGTGCTGTTTAGGCTGTGAAACCTTCAGGGACAAGAGTGTCTATGTTTGCCACACAGAGAAGTGGTACTGCTGGTCCTGGAAGTCTAAACAGCATGGTTCAGGCAGCAACACTCTTATAGCCGGGGAGTGCATGCCATCCAGACAAAGGGCACCTGTGGAACCAGTGTCCCTAAGAAATATGGTTCAGGCAGTGGCCCATTTAGCACCTGCAAGCCCATATGATGCAGAAAACTGGTGGCATGAGTACAAGGAGCCTAAGGGATACTGTTTAGGTTAATGTGTGGTGCTTAGGTCCCAGGATCACCTGCAACACAGAAAAGGGGTGCCGCAGGTTTGGGGAGCTTAAGAAAGATGCTCCATACAGTGGCATTATTGCAAACTGTGAGAGCAGGTGATGGAGAGATACAGATGGGGCAGTGCTGACTGCAGAGGCTGCAGTGGAAGCTAGGCACCAGACCTTAAGGCTGGGGTTTATGAAGGGAGTGGAGAGAAGTGCCAGTGATGGGTCATTTTACACTAATAAGAGAGTGGGTAGGGAAAAACTCTTTATACATGGAGGAAGAGAGAACTTGCACCCATACCAAGCAAAGGGCAAGCTCCCTTAAAAAGACACATGAAACTGGATTCTTGTAGAAGCTTGATAGAGAATTTAGAACCCTCCTTATAAATATGTTGAAAGACCTCAAAGACACTACTGTGAGAACAATTGCTTCACTAGACAAAAATATATCTAACTTTGAAGAAAAATTCACCAGATAAATTGAGATCCTGAAGAATCAAAAAGAGATCCTGGAGATGTACGAAAAGTTAATCACATCAGTATTACAGTAGGATCCTCATTAACCACATTCAAAGAAGCTGAAAAGAGGATAAAGGAAGCTGTTGTTGTCGTTAGGTACCATACAGTCAACTTGGACTCAGTGATCCGCATAGGATTTTCAATGGCTGATTGTTTTGAGATTGTTTGGGGAGTGGACTGCCACATTCTCCCATTTTTGTGATACTGGGGATCAAACCTGGGTCCTCAGGAAGTCTGCAGCAGTGCTCCACCAACTGAACTACCTCAGCTCAAAGAAAAGGTCGAGGATTTTATTTACTCAGATGCCAAAATAGAAATAAAGATAAAACAGTATAAGCAAGTTTTTCAAGAGGTCTTTGATAAAATGAAGAAATGAAACCTACAAATTCAAGGAGTCCATGAAGGAGCTGAAAACAACACAAGAGGATTAAGAAATTTATTCAAAGAAATATTAGGTGAGCACTTCCCAAGCCTAAGGTAAGAGCTGGATACTT
The DNA here is from genome assembly GCA_007922755.1 of Pedetes capensis. Taxonomy (NCBI): domain Eukaryota; kingdom Metazoa; phylum Chordata; class Mammalia; order Rodentia; family Pedetidae; genus Pedetes; species Pedetes capensis. The sequence continues at coordinate 6,447 of VMDO01025019.1, read as the reverse complement.
ACTTATACAACTGAAACATTCAGAACCCCAAAAGTGTGGATCATAACAGTTACCATAACACATTTTAATTGTAATGCTACATCTAGAGAGCAAAGAACCTATTCCAAAAGCTATAAGACAAAAATGTCAACTCACTTATAAAAGCAAACCCATCTGAATAACAGCTGATTTCTCAACAAAAATCTTAAAGCCAAGGAAAGCTTTGTCAGACATCATTGAAGTCCTAAAAAAGAATAACTGCCAAGCAAGATTACATTACCCAGTGAAGCTATCTTTTAAAATAGTTGATGAATTCAAGATATTCCACAGATACTGACTATTTCATAAAGCAGAATAGGAAAGGGCACTCCCAATCCTTTCTATGAAAGCAAAATTTCCTAGATGCCAAAGCTGTGCAAGAACACTTCAAAGAAAGAGAACTATTGCCCAATGTCCCTGATGAATAATGACACAAAAATCCTCAATAAAATTTTGGCAAGCCAAATTCAGCAATGCATATAAAATATCATACACTATAATAACAAGTGAGCTTTGTTCCAAAGATGCAAGTTTCAGGCAGCAGCACTCTTACAGCTGGGGAGTGCATGCCATCTGGTTCAACATGTAAAAGTCAATCAATGTTACTTAACATACCAAGATACTTGCAGACAGAAATCACATGATCATCTTAATTGATGCTGAGTAGGCCTTTGACAAAGTGCAAAATCCTTTCACGACAAAAGCTTTAGAGAAGATGGGCATGACAGGGAAATATCCTAATATCATATATGCCATCAATGACAAACTTAGAGCCAATATCATATTAAACAGGGACAAATTGAAACCATTCCCTCTAAGATCAGGAACAAGATAAAGATGGCCACTCTCTCCTCTCTCACTCAAATAATGTAATCAAAGTTCTAGCCAGAGCAATCAGGCAAGAGAAAGAAATCAACGGTATACAGATAGGGAAAGAAGAGGTCAAATTATTCTTATTCCCAGGCAACATGATCCTTTGCCTGAAGGACCCCAAAAATCCTCAAGAAAACACATAGAGCTAATTAACTCCTTCAGCAAAGTATCAACAACTAACCAACAACTCTGAAGAACTCTACAAGGAAAACCTCAAAACACTAAACAAAGAAATTGCAGAGGATACTAGAAAATGGAAATAACTCTCCTGCTCATGGGCAGGGAGAATCAATATTGTAAAAATGGCTCTACAACCAAAAGCAATTTATGGATTTAATATAATCCTCATTAAAATTCCAATGACAAACTTTGCAGAAATAAGCAAAAATAATCCTAAAATTCATATGGAAACATAAAAGACAATGTATAGCCAAAACAATCTTAAGCTGCAAAAACCATGCAAGTATGATCACAATACCTGTCTTCAAACTATACCACAAGGCTGTAGTAGGAAAATCACCTTGGTACTGGGCACAAAAATAGACTTGAAGACAAATGGAAAAGAGTTAAAGACCCACACATACACCCACACATCTACAACCACATGATTTTTGACTAAGGGCTAAGGACATCCCATGGAAAAAAGATAGCCTCTTCAGCAAATGGTGCTGGGAAAATTGGATTTCCATTTGCAGAAAATTGAAAATAGACTCATACTCTCAATTTGCATGAGAGTCAATCCAAAATGGATAAGAGACCTCAATATAAAACCAGAAATCTTAAAACTACTAGAAAAAAAGCTAGGAAACATGCTCTAACACATAGGCATAGAAAAATAGTTCCTTAACAAGGTTCCAATCATCCAGGAAATGGCATCAAGAATTAACAAATGGATTACTTGAAATTAAAAAAGCTTCTATACAGCAAGAGAAATAATCAACAGAGTTAAGGGCAAGCCTGCTGAATGGGAGAAAATCTGCATCATACATATGTCTGACAGATGGCTAACATCTAGAATATACAAGGAACTTAAGAAAGCAAATTCCAAGATAACAAATAACCCAATATATAAGTGGGCAAACGAAATGAACAGACAGTTCTTAAATGAAGAAGTTCATAGGACTAAGAAACACATGAAAAAATGCTCACTATCCTTAACCATCAGAGAAATGTAAATCAAAACAACACTGAAATTCCATCTTACCCCAGTAAAAATGTCCAAGATCAAGATAACAAATAATAGCAAATGTTGGTGAGGATACAGAGAACAGAGAACATTTCTGCACTACTGGTGGGACTGTAAATTAGTTCAGCCACTTTGGAAATCAATCAACTAAGATTAGAATTCCCATACAACCCAGGTATACCACTCCTGGGAATATACCAAACGGGAGATCAATCATCACACTACAGAAAATCCTGCATTTTCATATTTAATGCAGCATCTTTCACAATGACAAGGTTATGGAACCAAACAAGATGCCCATCAACAGAGGACTGGTTAAAAATTGTGGTATATATATGCAATGTAATATTATTCAGCCACAAAAAAAGAATGAAATAATGTTATTTGCAAGAATATGGATGGAACTGGCAAATATCATCTTAAGTGAATGAACCCAGGCCCAAAAAGGAAAATATATGTTCTCACTCATATGTGGAAACTATATCTAACTTAAAGGAAGATTAAGGGGTTTAGCTCAGTTTGTAGAGCACTAGTCTGCCCTTTCTGAGGACCTGGGATTGATCTATCTATCTATCTATCTATCTATCTATCTATCTATCTATCTTATATCTCCATCCATGATTATCTAATATGGAGCAATGAAAGCAGAGTGGAAAGAAGCAGGGAGGGGTGGAGAGAGTGGAGGTTAAAGAAGAGGATGAAGGGCAGGGGAAACCATGTGGAAGGATAAAGAGGGAGAGGATAATCTCAGAATAGATGATACAATAATACATATACATGGGGGAGAAAAGGGAATATAACCCAAACATGCATATGATTCTTTTTTTACTATATATTAATCAAAAGGTTCTGTGAAACATGTAAGTTGATAAAAGAGTAATCAAAATTGATGTAATATTTGCATAAGGGAAATTGCATAAGGCTTATTACTCTGTACCCCACCAACATTTATAAGTAGACTACACACACACACACACATACACATAAAAGAAATGTGGCTGGATGTGGTGACACATGCCCAAAATCATGTCTGTAATTCCAGCACTTAGGAAGCTGAGGAGGATTGTGAGTTTGAGGCCATCCTGAGCTACATTGTAAGACCTTGCCTCAAAAACAACAAAACAGCCAAGCACATATATATACACACACATACACATACATACACATATATGTATGTATATGTATATATATACACACAGATATATATGTATGTATGTATATGTACATATATATGAACACATACACACACACATATATATATATTTATATAGATATAGATATATATAGATATATATCAACAGGGCTGTGAGTTAGTTCAGTTGGTAGAGTGCTGCTCTGCTTTCTTTGTGGCTCTGAGTTTGATCCCCAGCACTGTCATGGTGTGGTTGAAGGACCGCTCAACCCACTCTCCAAACAATCTCGAAACAATCAGCCACTGAAAACTCTATGAATAACAGAGAAGCACTGACATAGTGCTGGACATGGCACATTGTTGGAAAGTGTTTCATTCTGTTCTACATAGGGTTACTATGAATTGGAATCTAACTTGATGACACCTAACAACAACACATAACAATATATAACATGTAAGTTAATGTGTATACGTAGGCCAGAATGACACCTCCCTATTCCATTGCCATCAAGTTAAGCTGTTCAGTCTTAGTATGTCAAAAATACCATAATTGTCAGAAATACCATAAACAATTGCCAAAAATATTGTGAAGAAAGAAATTATAACCACAGAGCTATATCCATCAGTAGCTTCCAGAAGCTGAGCCCTGCACTTTACAATCATCATTTAGAGAAACATTTTTTCCCCCAGTTTTTATTGTCTTGTGAAGACAGCGTCACTAGAATATTTTTGGTCTCTTGTTTCACCTCTGTAGTCACATCAGTACTCCTTCAAATGAGGTGGGGCAAAGAAGATAAAGTCTCAACTGCCCTTGAGCAGGTAATAAATTGGGAGGGGAAGTTTCCACCTTTTTGAGGAGGCTACTGTACAATTCTGTTAACAATTCAGAGGATGAATTTAGTTTCAGGATTATTAGAAAGTTATAGTCTTCACTATAACTTTATTATAAACAAAGGAATTGCTAAATAAAAACAAAAAAAATTCCCACTGGGGGGCCATTAGACTGAGTATCTATGTCCCTTTAAATTTCTGCCTGAACAAATGAAAACCAATGTAACCAGCAAGCTGAAACTGTAAACTATACAGATAGGAAACCACCAACTAATCTCTCGCTGAGTGCATTTTCTTTGTCTTCATTCAAATTAAAGCTGGTTTCCAGAGCTGCTACAGTAGAACAGTCTGAATCATGAAGGGCCAAACTGCTACTGTAGCCTGTAGTCTCAATCTGTAGTCTCAATTGAAGCTAATTAAGATTTGCAAAACTAGATTTCATATAATTTTTTCTTTCCATAGTACTATTTTTGCCTCTGTTTTCCTTAATCATTTTTTTTTCTCCAGTACTGGGGATTGAGCTCAGGGTCCTGTGCTAGGTTAATACCACTGAGCTGCATCCCCTTCCACTCCTCTTTATTTTTTTAATTTAATTTTTTTAAAATTTTGAGACAAAGTCTTATTAATTGTGCAGGCTGCTCCTGGCCTTGACCATGCAATCTTCCTGTCTCAGTTTCCCTAACAGTTTAGATTATACATGGCCCATGGCTCCTAGTTTGCCTGAATCTTGATGTCTTGATCTTGTTGTTGTTGTTGTTAGGTGCTGTCGAGTCGGTATCCGACTCATAGCAACCCTCTGTACAACAGGGGAAACACTATTGTCAGTGCTTCTCTGCTGTGCATAGGGTTTTCAATGGCAGACTGATTTTTTTTGGGAGGGGGTTGCCAGGTCCTTCTCCCAAGGCTACAGCTTCTGGTGGTTCCAGGCGGTCTCCCATCCAGGTACTAACCAGGCCAGACCCTACTTAGCTTCCAAGATCTGACGGAATCGGATGCCACAGGGCTATGGCTGCAGGCATCTTGATCTTAGTATGGAGAAAAAAAAGGAGACTTGTTCATATATGTCTTCAAACGTCCACACATAATATTTTTTTAATCCCTTAAATGGTCCTGTTTTTTTTATGTTATTACATTCATTTGACAGATACGGACTTACAAACTTAAAATTTCAAGTGATTTCCATATCTCCGAAATAATGATCACAAATAGAAAAGCAATAAAGTTCCTCCTTGAATAGCATGAAAAAAGACATTATAAGCTTGTATTGACATTTTTATTTTCTAATGCATTTATTTTAAAAGATAAATTATTTTAATAATGTTTCATAACTGAATGATATTAGTGTAACTTAAAAGATAAAGCCAAATGATTTTTTGTGGTATTTCCACTGAAGCTGAATGTAAATGCCCTCAAACATGGATAAAGAGAAGTTTATACTTCATATAAGAGATAATATACACAAGGCACATGTATTGCGTAAAATAAATTTGTAAAATTTATCACAGGGACACCCAAGCCTGTTAAGACATACTAAATATAATTTTAAGGTAATGCTAATTTGGTGGGGGGAGGAGTATGCATCATCTGCCCATAATTTGATAGCTTGTGATATGTGTAACCAATTGTTCTTATTTACATTAATTTGCATTGTGAAAAGCAATTTTACAGTTTCAGTCAGACTTAATAGGCAATTTGCAGCTGAGTGCCTAATGGCATAGTTACTTAAGCCTGCCCCAGGGGGGCTTTCTAGAACTGATATGAGACTAAACCTTTTAAATGTTCAATTGAATATCTTAAAAAGCCAAAAAGTCTTTAGCTATTAGACCCAGTTTGCATTTGCTTTGTCATATTGAGTGCCGCTACTGAAGACTACCTTGCATTCAAAGACATTTCTCTCTTTAGGCAAGAGATTAGACTCTACAAAATATTACAGCATATACCAAATTAGCTTTTCTTCAAAATAGTACTTAATAATGCTGATTATTAATAATTAATGATTACAATTAGTAATGTAATTTTAAATAATGTTATTTAAAATAATAGATTTTACATGTAGATAATAAACCTAACAACAACATGCCTTTGTTTCATAAAACTTGAAACATTTTTTCTAGAATAAGGCATACGTTAATATGCCTAAAATTATATTTCTTTTCAGGGTTAAGAAAATAAAACTTTTGCAGAAATAGCTTCCATATTTTCATGCCTTTCTCATTTACAAAGTATTTTCACATACTCTATTTCATTTAGTTATTTTTATGTCTTCTGTTATGGTTATTACTTATTACTTCTTTGTTCTCATTGAATGTAGCATATTTCCTGACAGTAGGCATTCAATGAATACTTATTGAAGGTTTGAATTAGTGAGTCTTATCACAGTTATACCAAAGTAACGTCTTGAAGAGAA
>VMDO01025018.1:0-28834 GCA_007922755.1 Pedetes capensis | reverse complement strand
TAGCCAAAACAATTTTAAGCTGCAAATCTAATGCAGGGGGAATCACAATCCCTGACTTCAAACTTTACTACAAGGCAGTGGTTGCAAAAACAGCTTGGTACTGGCACAAAAATAGGCCCGAAGATATCTGGAGCAGAATAGAAGACCCAGATATACCTCAACACACCTATAGCCACCTTATTTTTGACAAAGGAGCAAAACAAGTAAACTGGAAAAAGGACAGCCTCTTCAACAAATGGTGCTGGGAAACATGGTCATCCACATGCAGAAAAATGAAAGTGGATCCGCATCTCTCAATATACACGAGAGTTAACTCAAAATGGCCTTACTATTCTTTAACAAACTTATTTTGCCCAGGTTTGTTGTTAGACGCTGTCAAATCATGTCTGATTCATAGTGACCCTATGTACAACAGAACAAAACACTCCCGGATACTGTGCCATTTCCAGCACTATGTCAGGGATTCTCTGCTATTCATAGGTTTTTAGTGGCTGATTGTTTTCAGGATTATTTTAGGAGTGGATTGCCATGTCCTTCTCCCATTTTTCTTGTGCTGGGGATCGAACCCAGGGCCTCAGAGTACAGAGCAGCACTCTATCAACTGACCTAAACCCCAGCCCATTTTTCTCAGGTAGTGATCAGAAGATGAAAATAGAAAATTCAAGTAAATTTACAAAGAATGCATTTTAGAATCTGAAAATAGAAAAAGCAAGTACATTGAAATTAGTCATACCTGATTTTTTTCCCACTATCATTGTGACTTTTGACAAGTAATGAACTTCTCTGAAAATGGATTGCACATTTGAAAAGGCTGTTCTGAGAATTAATGGAATTTGTACATAAACTGCCTAGTATAATGTCTGAATCATAGTAGGTACTCATAAAAAAACCCTCATTATTCTAAGAGTTTCGTTGATTGAGACTTCCTGGAGTAAGCACAATTAATTATAAACATATGATCATACCTTCCCTCCGTGTTTTTCTTCCCTCCACTTTCCCTGCAAATTGGTTTAAGCCACTTAGAAAAACAGTTATGAGTGGAAATAGTTTTTAGACTTAGGTAACTCATAGTTATTTTTTCAAAATAAAATAATGACATGAAATTGCCCATTTTTTTTCAGAAAGTGTAAATATGTTTAGTTTTCTGGTGTCTGTGTATTAGCAAGAGAATTATAGTACAACAGTTAATACAGAGTTAATAAAATGCTAAAATTGCTGATTGATAATAGATAATGCTAAATTACATTATCTATTTCAATTTCTAATTTTATCTCTAGAAATTATAAGTGCTGAACACCCAGATACTAAGTACTCAATTAATTCATTAGTGATTAGGTGTTTTAATTAAGACATGATTGAGTTCTAGTTCAGTATTATTACATAAGTAACACCTAAGCAACAGAGATTTAAGTATGGGTGAGAGGTTAGTGAAATATTCCTGCTGAAAAACCAAACAGTAAAGAGCTTTTAGCTTAAAAAAATGAAAGCCACCAAAAAGATAAGTAATTTTCTATCCTTCACCAAAATTATAACAAAAATTATATTCCTCAGGTGGAACTGTCTTCAATTCAGTGAGTTACCATTCCATTATTAGAAACCACTTTTTAAAGAGTTATTGAGCTGATGCTGATTTGAGATATTGTATATATATATTTAAGGCAAGTCAGTTAAGGACAACTCTGATGGAATGTCACAGTGACACTTCTCTTATGTGGAAGTTAGATTTATAGCAACTTCACTCATCCACAACAGCTGTGCAGCCCTTGGGGGACTCATGCATCTGCGGTCACAACTGTGATGCTCTCTGGGGAACATGAGCTAACCCAAAGATGTTACTCAGGTTCTTGAGTGTTCAGTAAGACTCCACCAAAGGAGATGCAATTCTGTAGGCTGACAGCAGCAAAAGAATTTCAAGGTGCTACAAAGATTAAAACCAAATCAAATAGTGGCCACTGAAGTTGTCACTGCAGTACTTGATGTTTGAAAAAAAAAGTTTGCTAATTGGCTGTGTATTCTGTGTAAGAAAGCAAGAAAAGATGTACATGATCATGCATTGCATTATTAAAGTATTCTATTTTCAAAATAATTATTTAGGCTATACTCTTGGGGCTGCTGAAAAAATGAGGTGATATTTTACATATGTAGCACATTTAATTTTTGGAGAATCTAAAGATATTTAGTCTAGTGAAATTTTTTGGATGCTCCTATGAAATTTGTTTATTCCACTTTTTATTTTTTTGAGAGGAAATGTTGCATAGAATTAACACCACAATACAACCCTCAGAGAGATTAGATGTTCTCTATCATACTGGGACCTCTATTCAGTTGAGCCAGTGTCATATGAGGGAAGTAGTTAAGACTTCATCATACATCATAAGCTGGTCCCAATATGGTCTCTGTGCTCCTTATTCTTGTGTTATTACTTTCTCTTCATACTTATTTTGCCACTGCTATCTTTTCTTTGTTTCTTTTTTTCCTTTTCCTTTTCTTTGTTTTCATTTTCTCTTTCTTTCTTCCTTCCTTCCTTCCTTCCTTCCTTCCTTCCTCCCTTTCTTTTTCTTTCTTTCTTTCTTTTTTTTCTTTTGATGGTTTCTCCCTCAGTATTCTAGAGTGGCATGGAGCTTGCTATGTAGCCCAGACTAATCTTGAACTATTGTTCTTCCTATGTCAGCCTCTCAAGTGCTAGAATTACAGGTATAAACCACCATGCCCAGCACCACTACCTCTTTATCTCTTTTCTCATCCACATGTTCTGTATGCCATAGCCAGTTTCTCTTTTATTAATAATAAGAATAATAACAACAATAATAATAATTTATTCTAATGTGCTGTGGCACTGAGCTGCACCCCAACTCCATTTTTGTTTACTTTTATTATCTATTTTTTAAATTTTAAAACTTTAAAAAAATTTTATTTTGAGATAGTGTCTTGCTAAGTTGTGCAGGCTGCCTCTGGCCTCAAGCTTATGATCCTCTTACCTCTCTGTTATTGTTGATGGCTACTTTTGTGATGGCCACAGTAAAGCTTAGCATCTCCACTAGATGTGTCCTTAGAGCAAAATGCATTCTAGTGGAGCAAATGAGTGTAAGTTTAAAAATACAATAAAACTATGATGGCAAATGGTGACATTAAGCAAATTGGAACTAGGAAGACCTTAAAATTAATCAAAAAAACAGAAGCCAAAGGTAAAGAAAGAGCTGAAAAAATTGACTAAAACTTCAGTGTTTCCAACATTTGTGACAAAGGGAATCAATGTAAACAGACCCAAAAGTCAATTGTAAAACAATCAAATATTGAAACAAAGAACAAACAAAAAGAAATATGAATATCTTATAAACATGAAAATTGATCATTGTTACTCATAACTCAGTACTTTAAATTTCTACACATCTGATTGACAAAATTGAAAAACTTATCATACCCAGTGATGGTAAGGTTTTAGAGACTTTCGATTTCTTAGGTTGTAGATGGTGATGAGAATTAAATTGGTATTTTGTCTTTCAAGTTTCACTAATTGCTATTATTGACTTAATATTCAAAAGCACATATTCTTCTACTTTTAGAAGTTTACCCTAAAGACATACTTGCACATATATGCAATAAATAGAAGGTGCTATTTAAACTGCAGCAGTATTTTTTCCTTGCAACCCTACAAAAAACCAAGTCCAGTCATAGCTCCTTGACATTTGATCTCATCAGATCTCAGAAGCTAAGCAGAGTCCAGCCTGGTTAGTACTTGGATGGGAGACTACCTAGGAATCTAGGTGCTGTAGGCTTGGGGGAAGGACCTGGCATCTCACTCCCAAAATCAATCAGCCATTGACAGCCTTATGAATGGCAAAGATACACTGACAATAGTGCCAGGCCTGGCACAGTGTCAGGTGATGCTTCACTTATTGTACATAGGGTCACTATGAGTTGGACCTGACCCAATAGCACCTAACAACAACAATATATATGAGTGGCCAACTTGTAGAAGGGTATATAAGAAAAAAATCTGGCAAATGGGGATGGAGTAATGAGGTTGGATGGGGGATCACCTTTCATGTATAATCTTTTGGACAAATTCAAATTTTTATGCATTGCTGTTGTTTTTGTTGTTAGGTGCTGTCAAGTCAATATCTGACTCATAGTGACCCTATGTACAACAGAAAAACATTATTGTTAGTGCCACACTGGTATGGCTACAGGCTTATATGCATTATGTTCATGGTAATAAGAAACAATTGTTAAGAGGGAAATGCATTTGAGGAGATGTAATGGGAAGCAGGATTCTGCCTAGAAGGCTGTCATAGTGCTCCAAGAAGCAATGACTAGGAGGAAAATGAAAACGAGGAACAGTGGGTAAATTGAAAATTCATATTAGTGGTTGATATTACTGATGAATAGAATGCAGGTGACTAGAAAGACAGGAGCTAAGAATTGCTCTGGGGTCTGACCTGAGCAATTGGATAAATTAGGGTACTATTTATAAAAATGTGAAGAATATGGGGGCCCTACCTTTTGAGGACCGGGCTGGGATTTAGCTCAGTTGGTAGAGTGCTGTGCCGCAGTCTCTGAGGTCCCGAGTTCAATTCCCAGCACTGCCAAAATGGGAGAAGGGCCTGGCAATCCACTCCCAAGGCAATCCTGAAACAGTCGGCCATTGAAAACCCTATGAGGGTCGCTATGAGTCAGATATCGACTCAAGGGCACCTAACAACAACAGCAACAACAACCTTATGAGGGGCTTAGACAATCCTCCCCATAGGCAGAGGAGATTGTGTTTTGAGGGAATTGTTACATGTTCTCCATTGCCCCTAGGCAGGGATTCTGCAGCCACTGACCACTCTTTCCAAAAGATAATTTATGTTTGATTTAACAAAAAAAGTAAATTAGAGCATTCTACAATATTAATCTATCCTCCTCGGGCTGGAAAAATGTGGTTTCTACTATGTAATGTTTCCATTAGAGAACTGGTCATTTCTTTCAGTGTTTTAAGAGAGAAAAATTATTCTAAACTGATTTATCAGTCAACTTGACTAAGAATGGGGAGTGCCATCATGGTCAAGGATAGTTTGCTTGAAGTAGGTACCAGCTTGTTAGAGTTTGACCAAGAAAATACCAGTATGCCTTCCCCATCTAAGGTAGCATAGTTACATAACTATAAGTGACAATTTAGATAAAAAGTAATACCATAAGAGTTGTGGGCTGAGAAAATCATGCAAGAAAATAAAGGGAATACATTGAAAAATCCTTTACTGACTCCTTTCATTTCATTTCACTGCTTTAAAGGGAATAAATTAATTTTTTAAGACATGGAAAGGAAATCTAGTCATCCTCTTCTTTGCAAGCTACCTAAAACCAACCAAAGAACAGACTAAAGAAACGAATAATAGATCAAGGAATGTCTTAATGTCTATCTCTTTCTTGTTAATGAATATCCAAGTGGAGATATCAGGTAGCAAGTGGCATATAAAATGTTAGACTTGATATACATTTGTTGTCAGACAAAGGATTTTTTTAGGGCATGAATTCATTCTTTTAATTTATTGATTCCACTCTGTCTCTTGCTATTTTAAATTTTGAAATTGCAATTTTTGCTTTAAATTTTATTATTAATTCTAATATATGTTGCATTTTAATATTATCAAGTATTTAATATTATCAAGTGTTTAATATACTCAATATATGATTTAGTTACTAATGATGTTTACCTTTAGAAAATGCTACCAAAAACATGACTTGATTTTGTAGTTAAAAAAAGAAGTAATGTTAACTTCTAGGTCTGCGATGTAACTCATTGGTAGGGCACTTGCATAGCATGCAGTAAGCACTGGGTTCAATCCCAAGCTTTACCAAAAGAAGTTCTTTTTTTTTTAATGTGTCATAATTCTTTACAAAAGCTTAGGGGGAAAGTATTAAATGATATCAACCTACTGAATAAAATTATTCTTAGGCAACTAATTTGATTACTTTATCTAGGTAGTTTACTGGATAATTGAATAGTAATTGAACAACATCAAGTGTAGCTTTAGTATTTACCACACTTCCTGGCTTAGATATACTTTAAACTTTTATTCTCAATTCAACCTTTGAAAAACAAACAACAGTGCTATTTACATGCACTTTCCCACGGGCTACTCTGCAGCAAAATATTTACTTCCCATTTAGTGATGCTGTGGATATTAAAGGGAGTCGTCTGCACATGTAATATGTTGTATATATACTCCTATATTCACTTTTATCTGAAATACAGTACCAATCACTGCACTAAGGAGGAGATAATGATGAAGATGGAGTCAACTTCTGCTTTACAGCAGTTATATAAGTTATATATATGTATATATGTTATATATAAGTTATATATGTATATATATAAGTATATATAAGTTATATATAAGTTATATATGTATATATAACATATATATACATATATATACATACATATACATATATATATAACTTATATAACATATATATATATACATATATATATATATGTTACAGACTTATTTGGAGTAAGTAGTTCAAGGCAAGGGGAAGTACATACATCCAATCTAGCTAATATTAAAAATGAAAAATGTGGATACTTGAATGGTTAGTGAGCTCCATGCAATGTATCATTGGAACTTTAATGGAAATGAAGATTTATATGTGTGAATATAGAAAGAAAAGTAAGAATGGAATTTTTCTTTTCTTTTCTTTTCTTTTCTTTTTTTTTTTTTTTTTTTTTTTTTTTTTTTTTTTTTTTTTTTTTTTTTTTTTTTTTTTTTTTTTTTTTTTGCGGTACTGGTAGTTGAACCCAGGGCCTCACGCCTGCATATTTTGCAAGTGCTGGACCACTGAGCTGCACCCCCAGCCCATTTTTTCACTTTTTGAGACATGGTCTCACTAAATTACGCAGACTGTCTCTGGTCTCAAACTTGCAATCCTCCCGCTTCCACCTCCCAAATTGCTGGGATTACAGGTGTTCACCACTGCACCGGGCCATAGAATGGAATATTGAAAAACAAGTGTTGAAGTAGTTTTTGGGGTTCATGTGGGCTGGGATTTAGCTCAGTTGGTAGAGCACCGCTCTGCAGTCTCTAGGGTCCTGAGTTTGATTCCCAGCACCACAAAAATGGGAGAAGGACCTGGCAACCCACTCCCAAGGCAATCCCGAAACAGTCTGCCATTGAGAAGCCTATGAGGGTCACTATGAGTCGGATACGACTCAATGGCACCTAACAATAACAACAACATATAACATGTAATAACTAATAAAGAATATAGATGCATAAGCACATGCAATATTTATTTGACTTTTAAGGCACAGTAATAAAACAGTGAGTCTACTACTAATGAATTAAACAGAATACCAGAGGCACTGACATTTACTCTCCTTAGTTCCACTCCGCTGAGTCATGCACCTCCATAAAGCTTTCTCTATTCTGAATTTCAACCTCCCTTCCTTGTTATTTTCCACTTACATTTTGACCCTAAAGAGCAACATAAGGCTTTCTTAATTTTTTTACGCTTTTTAATAAACAGATATTTATATTATTCATTTATGATTTACTTATTTTCAATCAACATATTTTTTAGGATTATTCCATATTGGTATGTTTATCTCTAGCTCACTCAGTTTTACTACTCTATTCATTTTGGGCTGGGGTTTATCTCAGTTGGTAGAGTGCTGCTCTACACAGTCTGAGGCCTTGGCACTGCAAAAATGGAAGGATCTGGCAGGCCACTCCTGACACAATCCTGAAAATAATTAGCCATCGAAAATGCTATGGCTAGCCGAGAAGCACTGACATGGAGCCTGGCATGGCACAACATTGGGTAGTATTTCATTTTGTTGTATACAGGGCACCTAACACATAACATACAGCACACAATATTGTGTTAACATGAATTACCTTCTCAACTAGTGTTAAGGGAAATATTTACTGTTTCAGATTTATGCAGTTACAAACAATGACTTTATAATACATGATTCATGGTGGTTATGTGAAAGAAGAAAAGGCAGAATTTCTAGGCCTAGAATTGTGCATATATACAACTTTATAAAGAAGTTGTTCATTTATTTCAGTAGTATATGAACTACTGTTATTACCTAAATTAGCATTTGTTATGGTTAATTTTTAATTTTTTCCTATCTGTTCTTTAATGGGTGCTGGGGTTTAGCTCAGTTGGTAGAGCACTGCTCTGCAGTCTTTGAGGTCCTGAGTTCGATTCCCAGCACCACAAAAATAGGAGAAGGAGGTGGCAATCCACTCCCGAGGTAATCCCAAAACAGTCAGCCATTGAAAACCCTATAAGGGTTGCTATGAATTGGATATGACTTGACGGCACGTAACAACAACAATTCTTTAATGGACTTTATTGTGGCTTCAATTTGCAACTTTTCATACATCTCTTGGCTAGATTTTCTATTTAGTTGTCTGTTATTTCAAAGTATTTACCTGAAATCTTATCTTCCTTAGGATGTCTCCCTTCAGTGTGGTTATTTCCACCTTTTATTTGTTTGTTTATATTTTTATTTACATGTATTAGTTGGTATAGTGTGTGTGTGTGCGTGTGTGTGTGTATCATGCATGATGAAATCCATTGACCATTTTTCTACCACTCCTTTTCTTTCTGCATCCCTCTCCATCCGTAGTAATTATTATTTTACTTTTAGGTTAACTTTTTTGTTTCCAAATAGGAGATACAACATATGGTACCTGTCTGGCTTATTTCACTTAACATAATGTCGTCCAGTTCCACTCATTTTGCTGCAAATGAGAGGATTTCATTCTTCTTCATAGCTGAATAATACTCTGTTGCATACATACAACACTTTATTATCCATTTATCTGTTAATGGAATCTATGCTGATTTCATATATTAGCTATTGTGAATAGTGCCTTTCCCCCTACAGTTCTAGTTAACTGGCTATATTCTCTCTAACCTTTCCCTCTGTAGAACTTTTGTATAGGCTTGTATAGATTTTAGTTTTTTGATTTATGCATATTATAAGCTCACATTCCTTCTAAGGGCTACTATCCTGAAGTTATGTGGGCATATTTTTTTTACAGCTCCTTCCTTCATGGGCACTGTTGAAGTGTCTCCCACAAACACTGAAAGTCTCACAGGGATTGGATTATATTTTCACCCATTATTCAGTCATCTCAATCTGGCTGGGTGGGCTTAGATTTTTTGTAGCAGTGACACTGTTTTTATCCTCTCTATTTTTGTTAGAAGTAGTGAACGTTTTGAAAAGTCCTCTTTTTAGACAATGAAATGAATGTCACAATTCAAACTTGGCCTCAAACTTGAGATCCTCCTATCTCAGCCTCCTGAGTGCTGGGTCAAGTGAATACCACCACATCTAGTTTATCATACCTTTTGAGTTGGTGTAATTCCATTTGACAATTTTTGCTTTTGTTGCTTATACTTTTGGGTTCATAGCCAGAAAATATTTACCAAGACCAATGTTGTGATGCATTACTCCTATATTTTCTCTTCCTGTTTTCATAGATTCAGGTCTTATATTTAACACTTTTCACTATCATTGGGATACATATGTCCCATGAAGTTTCTGCGAAACCAGAAGGATTTGTTGAAATATGCAAAGAGTATTATTCCACTGGGTTTCAAAGTGCCAAGTGACTTTTTGTTGCAGTCTGATAGTCTTTATAAGGCAGTGCATGAATGAGCATTTGCATTTGTTACATGAGCAGAAAAAGTCAGGTGAAGTTGTAGCTACTGATCCTGAGGAAGTTATGTCGATATTGGGATATATGCTTGCAATAAACTACAACAAACACCCAAACATATTGGATTATGGACCTCATAACTTCAATGGGAAATGAAGCAATAAAATCAGCAATTGGCCACAATAAGTATCAGTTGTTACTTGTAGGTCGCCCCTCCCCACAGCTGGGACTGGTCTAGTTCTTCTCTGACCAGGATTGGGACCCCACACTCGGGTGGGGGTTGGGGAGAGGACTGGCGAGCACCACCAATGGAGTCGGGGATGGCTGGCTTTGGGATGCCTTTAGATCATACTTTATTACACTGCTCAGCTCTCAGGCCCACCTTTCGGGATGGGGAAGTGCTATGGCTCTTAAGTGTTGCAGCTCCGCCTCCAGTGCTGGGTCCCGAGGCTCTTTGTCTTCAGTGGTGGGCTGGGGACCCTCCAGATACCCCCTGTGAAGGCTGGCTTCTTTTCTGCTGCTGTTGGTTCCTGATGTTCTGCATCTCGGTCTGGCAAGGGAGTGGCTTCTGTGAGGACAGGCAGTCTTTTCATCTGGTGATGGTGTGGCCCGTCTGCATTGGAGTGGCAGAGCAGATCAGCAGCAAGAAACCCCCTAGCAGGCAACTAGCAGCCAGCACCTCCAAGCATCACCATCAGCAGCTTCACATGCAGAACGAGCTTTGTTTACATAGTCCTTGGGTAACTGCATAACTGCCTCAAGATGGCAATCAGGTGGGGGTGAAAGGGGCTGGGCGCAACCAATTAGGAGTGACATTCAAATAACAGGTGAAACCAGATGTCACTCCTTGGCCAATCAAGGGGAGATCCTTGGTTAACAATCAGGGGAACAGATGAGGGTTGGATATATCCAATTAGATATCGGGGAGCCTAAGCAGGCTAGATAGGCCATTGTCCTGCTTCCTCTCTATCCCCTGAGGCTATCCCATAATTCCCTACAGTTACTATCTAAATTATATTTCAATAAGCCACAACAACCTGGTGATGCTTCTAAATGTACTAGATAGCTGAAATTATCTCATATCTGAAGTACACATTCCAAAAAGCAAGGGAAGAAAGTTGTTTTTACAGAATAGATTAATCCATGACAAAGTTCCATGGCAGACCAAGCCTAAAACAGTATTTACCTCTAAAACCAGTCAAAAGAGGAATCAAAATTTGGAAATGTTGAGATTCTGTGACAGAGTATACTAATGATATGAATTTTATTCTGGGAAGTCTGTAGAAGTTAATTCTCAACAGAAAATAACACTGGGTAAATGGATGTTCTTGAATCTGTCAAAAAGTATTAGAAATCCTCATGTTACACTCACTTTTGATAGATCTTTTTATGTGTATATCTTCTCAATATGCTCCTATTTCCAAACAGTTGAAACTTATATTCTTTCAATAAAATCCATGCCAAAATTTCAGGGAAAATTGAAAAAGAGAGAGTTTCAGTTTGCTGCTAATCAGAAGAAAATATTACCTGCAACGTGGCAGGACAGTAAAGAAATCACTGTTGTGAATAACTGCCATGATATTAGTAGTAGTAGTAGTTAGGTGCCGTTGAGTTGGTATCCGACTCATAGCGACCCTCATAGGGTTTTCAATGGCTGACTGTTTTCGGGATTGCCTTGGGAGTGGATTGCCAGGTCCTTCTCCCATTTTTGTGGTGCTGGGAATTGAACTTGGGACCTCAGAGACTGCAGCTCAGCGCTCTACCAACTGAGCTAAATCCCAGCCCACCGCCATGATATTAGTGTAGCAAAAATCAATAGGAAGCAGAAAGGTGGGAAGAAAGTAAGAATAGATTATTCATCACTCATTTGTGTTTATACCAAATTTATGGGTGGAGTGGATCTTTCAGATCAAAAAGTGAGTGTGAATGAATTTGTCATAAAATCAAGAAAGTGGTTGAAAAAAAAATTTTACAAATTGTTCATGGTAGCTGCTGTAAATGCATGGATTCTATATAATGAAACATCCACAAACAAGAAAATCGCTTCAATTTGTAGTTCATTGGCAAGGAAAATAATTGCCACAGGTAAACAGAACAGTAAGGTAAAATGCAAGAGAGGCAGATGCAAACCTTCAAACATGGCAAAACTCACAATCAGTGAAGGTTCTTGGACACTTTCCCCACCCTCATAGAACCTGTTGCATGCAATTTAGTTTCACAGTTTTTATTTATTTTTTCTTTCCTTTATTATTATTATTATTACTTTTTTGATGTATTTTTTTCCTAGGCCTTTCTGCCACTTGTTGTTGTTAGGTGCCATGGAGTTGGATCTGACTCATTGCAACCCTCGTAGTGGTTTCAGTGACTGATGGTTTTGGGATTATTTTCGGAAGTGGGCTGCCAGGTCCTTCTCCCATAAACCCAGGGCCTCAGAGAGCACAGAGCAAGCTTTCTACTAACTGAGCTAACCCTTAGCCCCTTTCTGCCCCTTAGCACCTGTATAATCAGACTGGAAATGAGGATGAAGTTGTAAGTTGTATTGAAAAAGACTGAGAATAAACAACAAATGTGAAAAAAGGTGGGTGATCAACTACCTGTCAAAGGAACTACAAGAAGAAAATGCACTACATGTTCAAAAAGTAAAATTGAGACAAAACAAGAGCTATCTGTACAATGTGCAATGTACCACTTGTGTAAGTATTGTTTTATACATTATCACACGTATAATATTTTATTATTGTACCTAACATGTTTTTTCTACATGTCATTGGTTTTGTAATTTTAACTAAATTTTTTGGTGTAGTGGTTTCATGGTAATTTTTCTTATTTAGCCAGTTATACATTGTTCTTATGAGAGTTTGTTTTTTGCCTTGAAGAGATGTATGTCACTAAATACATGATCATTTTACTCATATGTTCCAATTATTTTGCTAATCATATTCTTGTTTTGTTCATTGTAATGAAGAGTTTCTGGTAATAAAGTACCTCTTGTCATATATTTTAAAATTAGTAGTCAAAGAGTTAAGTCATTGATCTATTTTGAGTTGATTTTTTTTAAACTAGTATGAGATAGGACTCTAATTTCTCTCTGCTGCATATGAATATTTAATTTCTAAAAGCATTATTTATTGAAGAATATTTCTCTTAAATCAGTGTATGTTCTTGCTTAGTTAAAAAATCAGTTGGTTGTAAATACATGAGTTTATTTCTGAATGATCTTTTCTGATACATTGATCATGTCACAGGTTCTAAGCCAGTGACATGCTGTTTTGTTTACTACAGTACTGCTATGTATTTTGAAGTCAGGTGGTGTGAAGCCTCCAGGTTTGCTTTTATTGCTCAGGTGACTTTGACTATTTGGGATCTTTTGTGATTTTATTCCTGGAAGGAATGTCATTGTTATTTTGAATGGAATTATATGAATCTGTGGACTGTTTTGAATAGTTGATTATATTTCCTGCCTAACTATTTGTTGATTTTGTATCTTTCAAATTCATTGAATTTATCAATTCTAACACTTTTGAGGGGGCTGGGATTTAGCTCAGTTGGTAGAGTGCTGCGCTGCAATCTCTGAGGTCCTGAGTTCAATTCCCAGCACCACAAAAATGGGAGAAGGGCCTGGCAATCCAATCCCAAGGCAATCCCAAAACAGTCAGCCATTGAAAACTCTATGAGGGTTGCTATGAGTCAGATACCGACTGGATGGCACCTAACAACAACAACACTTTTGATGGCATCTGTTATGGTTTGAACCTAAAATGCTCCTGAGAGTTCGTGTGTTTGAATTCTTGGTCCCCAGCTGCTGGCAACTTTTTTGGAGGCTTTGAAATTTCAGTAGGTGGGACAGAGCTGGGTGAAGTAGCTCACTGGGAATGGGCCTTAAAAGGTTACCCTGTCAAGCTCTCCCTGGTCCTGACCCACTATGATGGGAACAATTCTCCTCTACCATGCACTCCTACTGCCTCCTCGGCCATCCCCTCCCTGCAAACATGGCCTGCAATCCTCTGAACTATGAACCAAATAAATCCTTCCTGTCTTAAATTGTTCTGTCAGATGTTTTGGTAAAAGTGATGCAAAAACTAAATAACACAGAACCTTTTGCTTTTTCTCTGTAAAAAAAAACATGTCATCTTCAATGAGAGGTAATTTGACTTCCTCCCCTTTCTATTTGGATGCCCTTCATTTCTTTCTCTTGTCCTATTTTTCTGGCTAAAATTTCTGACTCTGCATTGAATAAGAGTGGTGAAAGTGAATATTCTTGTCTTATTCCTGAACTTAGAGGAAATACTTTTTTTCCCCCCACTCTATGTGAGTTGACTGTGGATTTGTTGTATATGTTCTTTGTGTTCTGTTCCTTCCATAATAATTCTTTAAATAATGAATGCATGGTGAGCTTTATCAATTTTTTGCATCTATTTTGATAATTATGGCTTTTGTGATGTATTTATGTGATGTAATCTGACTTTTTTGCATATATTGAACCATCTGGCAACTTTGAGATGAATTCCACTTGTTGGATTCAATTTGCTAGTATTTTGTTAAGAATTTCACATAATGCTCATTAGAAATATTGGCCTATAATTTTCTTGTGTCCTTATTTGGTTTTTGTAACAAGGTAAGACTGGCCTAATAGAATAAATTTTCAAGGGATCCCATCCTTTTACTACTTTGGACTAGTGCTTTTTTGAAGGTTTGGCAAAATTCAGCAGTGAAGCAATCTTGGTCTTTGCTTTCCTCTGTTAGGAGATATTTTATTACTCATTAACCTTATTACTTGTTATTGGTCTGCTCAGTTTTTCTATGTTCTTGCCATTCATTTTAGTGGTATATGTGTACAGAAATTGATTATTTTTTCTAAGCTTTCCAGTTTATGAGGTTATAATTTTCCATAATAGCCTTTAATATTGCTCTTTATTTCTGCTATTTCACATGTAGTGTCCCTTTTTGCACTTCTGATTTAATTTATTTGGGTTGTCTTTCCTTTTTCCTGATGGGTATAGCTACAGGTTCATCAACTTTGATTATATTTTCAAACACCAGATCATTTCCTTTATTTTGTGTTTCTTTTTCTCTTTTGTGTATTTCTGCTGTCATATTTGTTCTTTCTTTCCTTCTGCTACTTTGTGATTTGTTCTTTATTTTATAGCTCCTTGACTTGCATTGTTGGTTATTCCAAATGTTTCAATCTTTTACAGGCACTTATTGCTATGACCTTTAAGCTTAACACTGCTTTTCCTGTATCCCACAGGTTTTGGTATGTTGGATTTTCATATTCACTTATTTCCCTCTGCTCAAAACTTTTAAATGACTGTCCACAAACATTCACTACCAGAATACACATGGCATGGCCCATCTGTTATATTCCCACTTTTATTTATGACACACCAGCTATATGGGTCTTACTGACTTTCCAATTTGCCACTTATGATTACATGAAGACTTTTGTACAAGTTTTTATTTCAACTTGGAATGAAGAAAATACCTTCTTTTGTTTAGTTAGATTCAACCTCAAATTTTTATTTGAAAGAAAATCTTAGGTTATCTTTCTATACACAGCTGTAAGCCCTGCCACACCTAGTTATGTAATGACATTATTACATTGCCTTTAGAAAGTTATATTTTAACTGCTTGCACTGAATGAAGTGGGCCAGTGAGAATGGCAGTCTGATTACCTTCTCTGCTATATCGTTCAGGCTAAGAACAGCATCTGTCCATCGTTAAGTTCACAGTCTCTAATTCTTATCTGAATAAATGAAGAAATGATTGAATAAATATATGCCTAGTAGAGATTAGTTGGTCATTGGAAGCTGGAACAAGAGACCACAAACATAATTTCAGCGGTTTTCTTCCAGTTTTACAACCCCATCCTGCTACTGATATTCCAAACTATCCATCAAGCATGCACCATCACTCTGGCAATTTGGTCCTGCCTACAGCCTTTGCCCCTCCATACTGTTGGCTGATAGTGGGATTTTTCATAATTTTCTAGTTTTATTTTCTTCTATTGCACATTAGGACTTGGAAAAGTAGGAATACACATAAACAGGAAGCACACTATTGAGTCCAAATTACCCCTCTGTGTACTCTTTGAAATAAAGTGCTAACCCATATATTAAGTTATGATAGGCTTTCTGTTTAACATTTTACTTATTTATGTTCAGTCTTAAATGCCTGAGAGGAGTATAGTCTCCACATAATGACATCAAGATTTGGTCATTTTAACATAGTTATGGAAAATTTTAAATATTTATTCTGGATTGTCTACAGTTTGATAGAATCAGAGTCAACTACAAATGCATATTTATTTTCTTTATTTAAAGCTTCATTATCTAAATAGATACATTTCAATTGCATTATTGTTAATTTTTAATGAACTATAGCTTCTTATCTTTCTCATAAAACAATGCCTTTAAAAATATCTTTTTATCCTTGGGATAGCCTGGCTAATGATGTTTACTTTCCTTCTGAATATTTTAAGGTTATCTCTGGTCCTTAGATACTTTTTGAGCTTATTCTGTGTTGACTTTGTAGTTGATAATTTGATTACTAGGCTGAAGATTTTTTTTAAGTGCTAAGTTTCTAAAAATATTTAAACAAGAATTCAATCAATATAATTTTGTACCCTTGAAAGACTTCCCATAATTAGATATAGGTCAAACATGTTCTTGGAATGCCATCCTTCTCCTTTACTATTTCACTGCATAAATGGGCTAAAATTGGAAAATATTACCATTTACTCATTTCTGCCTATTAGTCCCAATTTTACCTCAAAATTTATTATATTATAGGTCGATATTAATTTATACAAAACTACCTTAATTCAGTTTAAACCATGTAATTATTTTTAATTATTAAATAAATCTCAAAGCAATGGTGGAGGTTGCTACTCTGAACTTAAATTGGGGCCATGTAGAAGGATTCACTGAGTGGAAAATTAGGATATTCAGAGAGACCGAGCAAGCCATTCTATCAAACCTATATCAATAAAAGGTAAGGGGAGTAATGCTAAATATATAATAGATTCCAAATCAATCAATCAATCTATCTATCTATCTATCTATCTATCTATCTATCTAATTATATGCCCAATTCAGTGAGCTGAAATGCTGATGCAAAAGTGGTTTGTGAAGGAAAATACTTCATTGCCAATGAGAATAGGAAGACAGACACTCCTCTCTACAATAATAATGTCCTTTCAGTCTATTCCCAGGTCTAGCTGGATACAGTGGCATGTAACTGTAAATCCAACTACTCAGGAGGCTGAGACAGACAGATAGTGAGTTCAAGGCCAGCCTGAGCAACATAGTGAGACTCCAAATCAAAAATAAAATTTAAACCTAGGTTTGTCTCCAACAGTAAATATTCATTTTTATTATTGTCATAAAAATGGATTAACATCAACAGTTATCAATGTAAGATTAATTTGGGGGACTGGGGATGTAGTTCAATGCTACAGAGCTTGCTAGCATGTGCAAAACCCTGGGTTTGATTCCCACAACCACACACAAAAAGGGAAGCATTAGAAGTTAATGGATATGCTTAAGAAATAACTTTGAAACTATTCTGAAAAATATGAAATATTCCATAAATTAAGTTAAAAATTTAGCACTTGTGAAAGTATATGACAACTAATTTATTGATGCCATTTTTTCCTCAGGAAATATGTAAATCTAAACGATATATCCTATCATAATAACATATTCATGACTCTGATTGACACCTATTAATACCTGCTATACAAATTCTCTAAAATTCATCTTATCCACATATAGAATGTTGAAAACATATTAACATTATTTATATACTTAGAACATAATCAATTTCCTAATTCCTGCTCCATTAACTAAAAATCATAGGATTTTGAGAAATAGTTTTGTGAAACATGAAGCTGCAATTTTCACAGAAGCATTTAAAACATCACCTTTAATATACATTCAGCATCATATATTAATATGTTGAGGGATCCCTCATCTAAAAACTCAGATTTAAATGATCTCTAGTAGTTAGGCAGTTAGGACAACATTAATGGATTCCAGAAATAGAATACAATTATATAACTCTTAACTTTCTAGGAGAATTATTTACAAAATACAAAGCATGTCCCATGAACTATGCCAGTCAAATATAATATGAGGTACTGAAACACTTCAAAGATGTAAATTTCAAAATATTTGAGAAACCAAGGAAAATGGAGAGACAAAGTGCTTTGATGGACTGTAAAATTCTAATGGGGCTGAGGTTTAGCTCATTTGGTAGAGTGCAGCTCTGCACTCTCTGAGGACCTGGTTTCAATCTTCAGCACCACAAAAACAGGAGAAGGATGTGGCAATTCACTCTAGAAGCAAAACAATCAGCCATTGAAAACCCTATGAGGATCCCATGAATTGGACACGACTTAGGGGCACCTAAAAACAACAACAAAATTCTAATACAATCTCAGACTGAATTTTGAACAAATAGCAACTAAATTAATCCATAATTTTCAGATCATTTGAAAAAAAAAGTAGTTCTAGGGCTAAACTAAATAAATGATGAACAACTTAGAAGAGGACAAAGGATGGAAGATTCTGAAGCAATGTCATCTGAGTATGGGAACAGTTGATATTAGGCTTCAAGATATTTAGAATAGGCCCAATTGTCTTTTAAAAATTAAAGGATGGGCATGGAGAAAATAATTACACTAAATGCAAACAATCTATATTTAGAGATTTCAGCATGCCAGCGTTATTGCTCTTGTAGCAGTTGAAAATAGAATTGGCTGCCTTAAGACGTAGTAATTCACATTAAGGTTTTATGCAGTTTCTGAATGACCACCTATCAGACATCCCTCAGAGAACATTTCTGAACTATGTGGAAAGTTTAGCTGTGTTACTGCTAAGTATTCTTCCAATTAATGAATGTTGTTTGCAACATATTTGGGTTTTGATTTTTGGAATAAAATACAAACATCATGTATTAATAATATTTTCTAAGAAAATGTTTTAAAGACTCTTTTAACAATAAAATTATTATTATTTGATAAATACACTTAATAAGATCTAGCCTATGGATCTTATAGCTATAGACAATTAGCATATATTTAATGTAAAAGAATTGAACCTCTGAGTTTTAAATTCTTGAAATCCATTCATTTTAATTAAGAAACTTCATTAGTTCCAACCCATGGAAAACTATGAAATTGTTTATTTAGTATATTTTGAAAAATTTCCTCAAATATATACTATTCAAATATTTTGCTGCTTAAATATTCAAGTTTCATTGATAATTGGAGATCTATCTATCTATCTATCTATCTATACATTTAAATAATGTCTAGCTTTCCACAGTGTCAGAATTTTTAGTATTTTTTTCTGGTACAAATCTTCACTAACAAATCTTTGGTAAAATGAAAAGAAGTTTTGGACAATTCATTGCCATCTTTAAACCTTTTATATTTGCCTTTTAATTTCTATAATAATGTATACCTAAAACCTCATATTTGCTTATACTTTTGGTAAAATCAAAAATTAAGAAGTAGTGCTTTTATGACTTCATCTATGTCTTGTTTTAAATAAGCATACTAAATGAAAGGAACATTGATCACTTGAGATGACTTTATGAAAAAAGATAGCTGGGTTTGCTCTGCAAGAAGCATACTTTTGATAATACACACTGTGGATTCCCAAAGAGAAAAGTTAGTATTTTAATATAAGCATGAAGCTTACATCAGCCTGAAGCCAAATCAAATAGATCTTCCCTCACCCCAATTTTTTTCTTTAACAGAAATTCATAGTCAGAGTTGAGGGAAGAAGGCCATTACTAAATTCCTATTTACCAGCTCCTTCCTACACCTCTCTGAAGACTCCTTTTCTGCTTATGGGCGAATGGCAAATGATGGCTGCTGCCCTAGAAAAGACAGCAGGAGCATGTCTGAGTTTCACTTTCTATAACCTGGAAATATCTGACTTCTAGTTACATATTACTGTACCAACAGGAAGGACTTGGAAGGAGAAATATTAATCAGTTGCTTATTTTTCATACTAGTAATTACTACTGGGGAGTAAGAATGCTGAAGAGGTATTTTTGTTCTTTAGTAGATTCAGATTACTCTCTCCTTCCACCCCAAGAAGAGGTGTGTTGTTTCTCTTTCATTTTTTGTCTTTTTCATTTCTGGTCACTTTTCTGTTTATTCATACTTTCTCTACTATCCACATGGTTCGTTTTCCTATATCATGATCTAAAAAGTCACCTATTTCATAGTATTAGTTAATGCTTCCACAACTATATCATATTAATGAGCTGAAGTTGTTTGGGTCTGGATTTAATCACTACCTAGCTTTGATTTTTAAAAATTTCTTTGGGGTGGAGCATGCCTGTAATCCTAGTGACTCGGGAGGCAGAGGCAGGAGGATCACAAGTTTGGGACCAGAGGAAATCTGCATAATTTAGTGAGACCCTATCTCAAAAAAAAAAAAAAAAAATGGACTGAAGGTGCAGCTCAGTGACAGCACTTGCAAAGCATGTAAACACGAGGCCCTGGGATCAATCCCCAGTACCACACACACAAAAAATTTCCTTGGGGTTCTAGAATCTAGGACATGATCTACTAGACATAGCAATAGGCACACACACACAGAGAGATTTTTCATAGTTTCCAATTGTGATATTCATTTTAGATGAGAAGTTATACAAGTTTCATCGTTTCCCTTCGATGTTTAAATTTCAGTTTATTCTATATTATTTACCTGTTAGTAGAAATGTTATAGATGCTTAAAACAGGAAAATGTATACAGTAAATGAATTAGTATATCTCATATATGTGATATAAATACATATATTCCTAATTCATTTATATATGATATAAATAATATAAATTTATATAAATTTATATATTTACATAAATATATTTATATAAACTTATATAAATTTATATATATATACACACACACATATATAGTCAGTATTAGTATAAATCAATGGAATATTAGGTACAAAACTGGCATTTGCATTTTTAGTTCCTAATCATCCTGTACACAAATATACTGCTTTAGACTCATTGTGAAATAACTTCACCACTGCAGGCCAATGATTTAACCTCATCCAGATGAGGGAAAGAATATGGTTTCTTAGCAGATTTCTAAGATGTTTCCTAGTGTAAAAATCCTATTATTCTCCTGAATTGTGGAAATCATAATGTTATAAATATGCTTAAGATCATTTAAGTCATCCAGGTTGATGTAGGACTTTATTTAAAACTGTGAATGTAAAAAAATCCCTAAATCTAAATCATCTATCTAAAGTAAAGCTCTTCTGTAAATTCGTACAGACATTCTGATTTATAATCAACACAGTTTACAATAGATTTATACCAAGGCATGTGCAATAGCATAAAGCTCTATGATTCTCTAGTTATCATCGCATTATTCTGTGGATTGCAGGAATCTGTTCTAACCAAACAGCTGGAAAACGTCTACTTGTAAAGCCATACGGCTGTAGGGGGCGCTGCTGCACCATGTATCAAGTCTTGCTTATTGACAGGCTTAAGCAAAATTTCATTAAAGAGTTTTGCAGCTTTCAGATACAAGAAAAGCACATAAAGTATTTATAATCAATTTAAACTTTGAGAAAATTAGGTAACTGTAAAATATTTATATGCGGTTTTTGGAAATGAATGTTTCTTTTGTTGGTAAAAGTATCTGTCTTTCTGCAGCAACCAACTACGCTTGTGAATAGGACCATTTTTATTAACTTTCACAGTCAAGGTCTCATGAAGGACAATATATGTTTCTCCTATGGAATTAAAGAATTATGACTTAAAATTCAAAAAATAAAAATGGCACACTTAGTTCCTGGACACTGCGATCTTTTAATTGATTTTGTCATTGCTAGATTCAGTTAATCTCTAGACAGCTTTTGATAACTATGTAAATCCTATATGACTTAAGCATCTTTAAAAACTCACATAAACAGCAGCAGTTCAATAATTGCAAAGGTTAGTAGCCACATGTATCTTATTAAACTGTGAGAAATGACTGTCAAAGTGAGAGCTTAGTAAGAATTCAAAATCTGCAGTCTCATATATTTTAAAAGCATATTTAAGAAAACATGTTGAGAAACTAATTGTGTCATTTTAAACTGCTACATATGGATTTTGAATAATTTAACAAAATCTGTAAATTAAATTGAAGCCCAAGTCTATATATGCAAGTATTTATATTGAAGACTGATAGAATTTTTTAAACCTATCTGTAAGTTTAGCTCAAATATTCACTGTTAAAACATTAAGAAAAGTTAACTTGATACTTTCAAGCCAAAGACAGATGATTTCCAATGGACAAAATATTAATACAGGAATTCTATTTAGACTATGATAACATCTGGTCATTTTCTAGTACACGGATACCAATATAATATGCTACCACATGAATAACTTAGATTTTTCACATGAATCAT
The DNA here is from genome assembly GCA_007922755.1 of Pedetes capensis. NCBI lineage: Eukaryota > Metazoa > Chordata > Mammalia > Rodentia > Pedetidae > Pedetes > Pedetes capensis. The sequence continues at coordinate 6,737 of VMDO01025018.1, read as the reverse complement.
TGTGTATATATTATATGATTTGTGGTTCAGATGGCTTACTCACATAGCAATCTAGAAGAGGGATTCAAGAGGGCAAATACAGAATGAATATGATTGTGTGGAGATTGTGTGGAGCTGTAGGCTTGGGAGGACTCAGCAACCCACTCCCAAAAAACAATCAGCCATTGAAAACCCTGTGAATAACAGAGAAGCACTGACAATAATGCTTCCTCTGTTGTACACAGGGCCACTATGATTTGGACACTAACTCAATGGCACCTAACAACAACAAAAAATCCTGAATTAGGGTATTGGACTTGAACATGGAATAGAGGAGAAATTTTTGAAATATATTTAGGAGATGCAATTGATGGAACTTACTGACTGCATGGAAGGGCAGGTTGAAGAGAGATGGATTGACTGTGGTTATATATGATGGTGGAGGCATGTTTCTGTCCTGATGACTGGATTGGCACACAACCATACACTTCTGAAAATCACTAGTGAGTAATGTAAAAGAAATGAACTCATTGTGTAAAGCAGTGTGTCAATATATTTCCATTTGCCAGTGGATGAAAAACTTAATATTGGAATTGTTCTCCTCTATATATTCATTCTGGGAGTAAAGCACAAATATTCATTCTTAATGACAACAGTGCTCTTCATGGGGGCTTTATCTAACTCTAGTGTTTTGGCATCCAACTATCTCATTTAGAGATGTGTCAATTCATTCACTCATCCAATTGTTCAAAAATTTTTATTAGGAAACCTACTAAACTATAAAGGTAAAACATCCCAAACACTGTTGCGCTTTACTGAGATATATGAGCCACGAATCTCACTTTGGGAAAGGAAATTCACATTTGCTTAAAGCCCACTATATTGTCAACACTGTGCTAAATACTTTATTTTATACTAAATTAATGTATGTACAACATACTTTTATTTGTTTTGCAGATGAGAGAACTGAGGCAAGAGACATTTACAAGCACATCCAAAAGTAAACATCTGTTAAAAGGTACTGCTAGTATTTCACTCCAGCTTGGAAACTCTTTCTCATAGACTAGACACGACATATATATAGTTCCCCCCTACCAGGCAGTTTCATCAGCCATTTATTCTTGCATCCACTTATTCGTTCTATAAATAATTTAGAGCATTTACTATGTATGAAGTTGTGTCCTAGACTCCATGAGCTAACTGAAATCCTTGCCATCATAGAAATAATATTCCAGGACAGAGTCTGGTAAAACAAACAAACAAAAAACCCCAAAAACACTAATAAGTGACAAATAATGCTATCTAACTGTTGGAGATGAGAGAAGGGCTTGGCAGCCCATACCTGAAAACAATCCTGAAATAATCAGTCATTGAAAACCCTATGTACACAGGCTCACCATGAAATTCTTTTGCATGAAGATGTGTCTATAGGCAGTGGTTGATGTTCAAAACAGCCATCGCTTTCATGTGCCTCATGGAGTAATAACTATAAAATAAATGGTGCTCAGGTCTTTGCAGTAGGCCTAATGCTCTTATTTTGCATGCTTCCTTGCATTTTCATGGTTCAATGTGGATAATCTCAGTTGGTAGAATGCTGCTCTAGCTCTCTGATGCCCTGAATTCGATCCCCAGCACTGCATAAATGGAAGAAGGACCTGGCAACCCAGTCCCAATATGATCTCAAAACAATCTGCACTTGAAAACCGTGTGGATAGCAAAGAAGCATGGACATAGTGCTGGGCATGGCACAGCATCAGGGAGCATTTATGTGCTATTGTACATAGAGTCACTATGAATTGGACCCAATTCAACAGCACCTAACAACAACGTATGCTATTTTATATTTAATATTTCCAAATTTATATTGTAATTTATGTCATTAATCTACAGATTTCCTAATACAAGAGTTTTCTGTATACATCTACCTGGGTACTTATTCCCACAAGTGATCAAATTCTACCTGTCTAGTATGGGAGTTTTTGTTCCCATCCACATCAGACACTCATAGGTGCCACTTAACACTGTTTTGTCCATGCCTGTTTCTAGGGTTGGTTACTCTTTCCACCCTAGAAACTCTGGAGAAGGTTCTTCTTCCTTCTTTCCTTTGAATGACCTCTGAATAGTGTCCAATGAGCCAGAATCATCAGTTCAACTTACACCAGTCCAACAGATACCAGGCAACATCTGGTTTGATGATCATCTTCAGAGAAACTCTCCACTTTATTCTCCCCTTCTCTCTTGTGCTCAAATGACTTCATTCTTTAATAATGTAGTGCCATGTGCAGCATTCAGACTGATATACCATCAAATTTGTTTGTTTCTTGATAATATCTGATGACATAATCCACTTTAACTCTGAAACACAGAGAACATTCTTGGAGATGCTCCTGCCTTCTTTTCTTCCTTAAGCTACTAGAATCTTGGTAGCTAAGTTTAGTCATCTTTCTAAATAGCAGATGCATCATTCCTCTAGATTTCTGCAAACACTGTCTGGTTTCAGCACTCATTTTGTATTTGAAAGCCTCCTCTTTGGTTTTCCTAATTTCAGTCTTATTTCTTCATTTTTGGCTCGACATCTACATAGAGGGATCCAGGTGGTCCATCTAAAATGTACATCTTAATATACTCCTGATTCCCAGCAGCTCCAAGCTCTCTAGCCTGTCAAACCTCCATTATCTGTTCAGAGCTTGCATTTTCAGTCCCAGCTCTTGTTACTTCTTGCCTTTTGTTTTAAGTTCCAGTAGCACCAAATAAACCACTCTAAAAAATATCTGTCTTCTCCTATATAAAATTTTTCTTTTGTAATTCTTCCAGTAAATTCTCACTTTAGTATCAAGTTCAGACATTTCTTCCTTTTGACATCATGCTAACCACTTTCCAGGTTGAGACAGGTGAATCTCTTCTGTGTAACATAAAATTCCTTATATATCTACAAGTCCATTAGAAGAATGACTATTGTTTTCATTTTATACTCTTTCCCTGCATTTCTGCATATTTATGGGATGTGATACTCATCCACCAACTTCTCTTAATGGCATAGAGTTTCATAGCACAAGAAGCCTCTAGCACTCCCAAACACTTGGGAAGTGTTTCAGGCTCTGAAGGAGGAAGACCAGGCATAAGTTCTGATTCTGATATACTTGCTCCATGCCGGCTTAGGTTTTTTCCTTCTCCCAATTTCTTTTTATGAAAATGACTACTGTAAAGTATGCTTTATGAGAGACAGGCTGGGCCTCTCATACCTCTTTGTATTACACTACCAAGAAGAGAAATTATCAGTAGCAAGAGCCCCATACATATTTGAGGATTGGGTCAATGAATAAATATTGCAAGGGGAAAACCTCAGGAATGCCTGAGGACATTTCCGGCTAGGTCAAGTAATATTCTTAGAAATTTGACTTTTGTTTTATGTAGTTTCTCACTAATTATACAGAGTGCATTGAGGGTATTACTGGGCATATACATTTGGTGAGTAGGCAGCCAAATTCTCAAAGTTTATATAGAAGTTGACAGAGGTTTGATAAAGGTAATAAACGATTATCTTTACAGATCTGGAAGGGCTTTCTACTGTACCAAGTGCATCTGCTGTAGCTGAATACTTGCTTTGAGAATAAAGGGCCAAGGAAGTTGTCTCTCTGACTGAGACTGTGCTCATCATAGGTGATCTTGTGCTACTAAGACAGCCAGGTGCCTATACTAAATTACTTTTGTTATGTCTGTTGTATCTTTCCATCAATCACAGGCATTTTTATGGCAACCACAGAAGTATTTATGTCACTGTAATTGCCAATTTCATTATATTTACCCATTTATGTGATCTCCCCTTTAATATGCTGTGAGTTTCTTAATGACAAGAACTCTTATTTATTCATCTCAATATCCACAGCACAGGAGTGTGGATATCATAAAATCAAGGACTAAATAGGGAGGTAAGGAGGAGTGATGGGACAGAAACTGGAGAAATACAATGGATGCAGGCATGCAAGGCTGTTCATGGCTAAACAGAAATATCCTGGTTCCTTAGCTAAGTTAAAAATTTAGCAGCCTACACTAGTTTATATTTCTCTTACTAATTTAACAAATAAACCACAATTTTTCAGCATGGTAAAATTATTGTTCACTTTAGCTCACTTGGCCATATCATACTGTTGTTCTTATTCTATGGAATTGAGGAGACAGGGGTTTTCCATGCAGTGATGTATGATATTAAGATCTTTCTATCCTGTAAGTCTGTCCTTGATCAGAGCCTTAGATTCTTTTCCTGTAGCCAGAACATGAAGACGAAAAAACAAGACTAGGAGGAAATGCAAAAGAATCACACATGTCTTATACATTTGGATCAAGAAGTGACATAATTCATTTCTTCTCATGTTTCATTGGTGAGAATTAGTTCTGTAGGATAAATTATATAAGAGATTGAAAAAACCTTATCTATAAAGAGGTAGATAGTGGATGTATTAATCTTTGTGGCTCTTACTTATCTTGTACAAATACTCAACTCTGTGGTAGAAGCCTGAAAACAGCCATACGTAATATATAAATGGATGGATATAATTGTTCCAGCTAAACTTATTTATGGACATTGAATTTGAATTTCATTTAGCATTCCAATGTCACAAAATATTGCTCTTATTTTGATTTTCTTCCAACCATTTTAAAATGTAAAAAGTGAAAACTTTCTTTATTCTCTGCCCTACTTTATAAAAATGAATGGTGGGCTAAATTTAGTGTGCATCTGAAGTTTGCTGACCCCTGACCTAGGTGCAAGGTGGCAGATAGGTTGTTCCTGTCTGACATGCTGCCTTCAGTGAAAGCTCCACATTGCTCTGCTAAACTGCTGGCTGTGCGTCCATTCAGCTATTGATCAGGGCCACTAAATATTCATACATGCTTCTTTTCTTTCATAGAAAACATGTTTAGCCCCTTCCCAAGAGATATACCATCTGATCCAATCCACTCCCTGAATCTAGCTCAAAGCCAGTGATTTCTGGGTGATGTTCACTGTTCTTCATGAGATCTGGTTGTGGCTGAGAACTATAGATTAAAAGACAAGTTTTCCTGCTTCCTTAACATAAACAGATTGAAAATGGGCAGGATAACTTCACAAATGCCTACACAGAAAAGGAGGAATGAGGATGAATGGCAATGATGAAAAGTGACCAAGTCACTATTGTGACGCCTCCTGAACCCTGGGCACTATAGGGTTTTTTACTGCACTGATTCTTTTGGGGCATAGCTTCCTGTCCATTGCACCTGGGTCTAGGTGCACCTGGCCTCTCCACACATCTGCTTCTCACAAGGCAGAGCTTTCACTCACTGCTTCACACTGGTATGGAGTTTGGAGCCCAAAAGGCATTTTGTAGTTACAGGCTCTTTTTGATCCAGGATAGTGGTTTTCCTGCCAATATATTTCCATCAAAATTTAGGAAGCACTAATTTATTTGAATGTAATCTCATCTGTGTTAGTAACAATGCCCAATGTTCCCCACTGGCGTAATTTTCAAGATGGCTCTATTTATTTTTCTTTTCCTCCTGTATGTTGTCTTGTATCTTTCTCTCTCAATGACTGCTGCTTAAAGTCATTGAACAACAGGCTTGGAGGAAATGTAGCATCTTTTGAATTGCTCTTTAGTACAGTTTAGTTTAGTTTAGTTTTTCTCAGTGCTCGGGGTGGGGTTAAACGCAGGCCTTCGCATGCCAGGTAAATGCTCTACCACCCAGCTGAATCCCCAACTGCTTTTTATTTTTCATTTTGAGACAGAGTCTTGCTAAGTTGCCTGGGCTGCCTCTGGCCTCAAATTTGTGATCCTCCTACCTAACTCACCCTTTTCAGTTGCGGGATCACCAGCATGTGCCACTGTGCCTGGACAACTTAGTTCCTGGATTTCACTCATAAATCTAAATGGATCTGTGTTGCTCTCAGCATTATATCGTAATTTGGGGGAAGGGACTTTTAGAAAGTTTTTCTAAATGTTACTAACTTCAGTCTTACTCTTGGTCCTTGAACTCCTCCACATCCTTAATTAGAGGAAATTTTGGCCTGAACATCAGAGGCAAAAGATCACACACTTAGCTGGCATTGCTAATGTAGACTAGCCTTGCAGTCTAACATAGATGAAAGGAGGGGGAGGGGCTAGAAAATTTTTTCTTGGCTGGCGGCTACTTCTACTGAGCAATTTTATATTATAGGGGGGTACATAAACTCCTCGCTTTTACAAGTACTAGAGGATTTAACTTTAATTCTGAAAGCAATAGTAAGCATTTGGAAGACTGCCGTCTACTAAAACCAAAAGCAGAAATTGAAACTAAGATATGTCTTAAGGATAATGCAGTCAATAGAAGCCTGGAGGCACTGAAGGATGTGATCCTTGTGAGCCTTAACCCTGTTTTGAATATAGGAGATACTTTTAGCACAGCCATCATTAACCATAAATACTATCATGGATGCTTTTATTCCAGAATGAATGACGCTTCTACTTTCCATAATAATAAAACATGTTATACATTATCAGAACCTTAAATAGTAACATTTGAAAAAGATTCATTTCAAATTCTACCATATATGACCATATTTGTATGAGTAAAACCTAAGTATATTCATTACACTGAAAAACTAAAAATAGTTTTCTTCCCTGGACTGTTTCATTTCTCTCATATTAAAATAGATTTTAAAATATAAATATTGATATATTTCAATTGTCAAGAGAAGCATACAATGCACAAAGATTTAAATGAGACAGGAATAGAATGTTGGAAAG
>VMDO01025017.1:0-19351 GCA_007922755.1 Pedetes capensis | reverse complement strand
ATGTTTTATTGACTATGCAAAGGCATTTGATTGTGTGGATCATAACAAATTATGGATAACACTTCAGAAAATGGGAATACCAGAATACCTAATTGTGCTCATGAGAAATCTGTACATGAACCAGGAGGCAGTTGTTCGAATAGAACAAGGAAACACTGTGTGGTTTAAAGTTGAGAAAGGTGTGCGTCAGGGTTGTATACTTTCACCCTATCTCTTCCATTTATATGCTGAGCAAATAATCTGAGAAGCTGGACTTTATGAGGAAGAACGTGGGATCAAGATTGGAGGAAGACTTCTTGACAACCTGCGTTATGCAGATGACACCATTCTGCTTGCTGAAAGTGAAGAGGATTTAAAACACTTACTGATGAAGGTCAAAGATCATAGCCTTCAATGTGGGTGACAACTAAACATCAACAAAACAAAAATCTTTATGACTGGGTCAGCACGCAACTTCACAATAAATGGAGAAAAGATTGAGGTTGTCCAAGATTTTGCTTTGCTTGGCTCTATAATCAACACCTTTGGAAGCAGCAGTCAAGAACTCAAAAGATGCATTGCTCTAGGAAAAGCTGTGGCAAAAGATCTCTTTAGAGTATTGAAAAGCAAGATGTCACATTGAAGACAAAGGTGCGTCTGAATCATGTCATGGTATTTTCAGCCGCGTCATGTGGTTATGAAATCTGGACATTGAACATGGAGACAGAAAAAGAATTGATGCTTTTGAATTGTGCTGCTGGAGACACCTATTGAATATACCAGGGACTGCCAAAAGAACCAACAAATCTGTCCTAGAAGAAGTGCAACCATAGTGCTCCTTGGAAGCAAGAATGGCCAGACTGCGTCTTTCATATTTCGGACTTGTAGTCAGGATAGATCAATCCCTGGAGAAGGACATCATGTTTGGGAGAGTGGTAGGTCAATGCAAAAGAGGAAAACCCTCCACCAGATGGATTGACACAGTGTCTGCAACAATGGGTTTAAACATAAATAAGATTGTTTGCCTAGCACAGAATCGTCAAGTGTTTAGATCTGCTGTACATAGGGTCGCTATGAGTCGGCCTCGCCTCAATGGCACCTAACAACAACAATAATGCGAGATGCAAGTATATCACCTTCTGAGTAAATTCTTGTTCTAGAGTTTTGATAAGTAAAGGTAATTTAGCATCATGACTATACTCTTGTCATTCTGAGTGGAAGAACCATTTAGTTTACTTTGGAAGAAAGCTCTAAATATCACATCATATTTAATTAACTGACTAACAACTAACAGATGAAGATTTTATCTCTAAGGAAGACTGCATGGTCATAAATTTATTATCCTTAGTGAGAGTATCTAAAATAACAAGACACCTGAGAAAATTAAACATTTTAAGAAATATCTTCTCCATTAAATGCCCAAAAATAATCTCTCTCTGAAGTTTTGTAGCCATAAAATGTAGGGAAATCAACATGATTTGAAAAAAGAAGGTTAACAGATAATTACATCTGTCACATATAATCTTTAATCACAAAATAATAACCAGAGAAACAGAAGTAATAATATGATGAAAATATTAAATATTAAATCATGATTTTTTAAACTTTGTATTCTTTAATTTGCATACTTAACTTCAGAACAAAATGATCATAAAAAACCACAATGCACAACACCCAACCTTGCTGTCAGATGCAGGAAAGGATAGGTTTTGAGGCCCTGTTTTTAGACATAGGACAACACAGTGGAAAAAAACAAACACTAGACACACAAACACTAAACAGCACAAGGAGCAAAGTGTGATAGAGCTGCTTTGGGGGCCATGAGGACTCTTTATAGAGGGCACAGATTTCCCAGTGGAAACTCTACTTCCTCCTCTAGTGGGGTGATCTCATCAACCAGGAACTATAGCACATGGCTTTTATGCTGTCACTTCATCTTCCTTAGTGCCTAGCTTTAGGTTGATCATACAGTAGATGCATTTGGATTGGGTCTGAGGATCCTCAAGGGAGAAGCCAGAAGAGAACAGGGCAGTTGCAAACAGTAGCAGCACGAAGTCCTTGACAGCTTTGTCATTTTTGCCCACCTCAGCCTTCTTCCAAAGCGTCTCCAAAATGGGATGGTCAGGGTAGATCTCCATATGCTTTTTGGACATGTTGTAGCCCATTGTAGAATTGTTACAAAAAGCCAGGGCCTTCATGATTCTCTCCTTGTTGGATGTCCAGCCACAAGTGCTATTGGCAATGTAGCAGGCTGAAGACACAAGCCTATTGGAGATTGGGACCTTGTCATCCTTCTTATCCAAAATTTCTTTCATGAGTTTGTAGAGATTCTCAAACTTTGCCTTGCTATCCCCCATTTTCTTCTTCTCTTCCTCATCCTTTGGTGCCTTAAAGCTTTCCTTGGTCAGAGAGACCAGGCTATTAACCATCAAACGCTTTGAGCCGCAGCACGCAATACTCATCAATAGGCTAAGTCATACACACTACCTTAAGGCTTCACTTCTGCACACTCTCCACAAATGCAGAATTGGCCACCTATTTTTTTACTTTCACCAGTGATATAATAAATAGATTTCTGCATTTCCCTTATGGAAGTTATACTCTACAGAGAAGTCACCTCATCTCCAGACTGGAAGGTGTGATAATTCAGCAACTCAGAAAGGCATTGCCTGTTAGTGGAGTCAAATCATGGTTTCGAGAGGAAACTCCAGTGAATTAGCAAAGAGGAGTAAGTGAAAAATTTAATATCCAAAATAATTATGAAATTCTTAGACTTACAGATTAAAATGCTTTCTTCCTAGTTCACTGTGTGTCAATATTAGAATCCTCATCTTTGGCAACATGACTAATCATAGCAGTACCTATTTCATTGTAAAAAGATATTCTCTAAGGTTCTATGTGAACCCAACATTCCATTTTTCTAAGCCACTTATTTCTGTAATTGATACTAGAAAAAATACTAAAATATATTTGACTCATGCCAACTAAACCACATTCTCCAATCCATACAACATTCTACCATGTGTATTCCATTCTAAATGTAAAAGAAAAAGAAATTTAGATGGGGGAAAGGACACAGGAAGAGAAAGAAAGGCTTTGAGAAGGTGATATAAATCCTTAATAGTGTATATTTCTGAAAGGAAACTTAATTTCATTAATTTCCTTTGTGAAAGAAATTATCAAGCAATAATCTGTTTCTTCTGTCGCAAGTATTGATAACACTTTTTCACCTTTTATACTTGAAAGGTTGTTTAGTCACCATCTTGAAGTCTTTCCTCATTTATGTTACTTATGAAGAAGTTGAGGAAAAGCTGGATTAAATTATTTGATCAAAGTCACTTGGTTCTTTACTAGAATCCTTGAACAGAGTCAAATACATAGTCAGTAGTCAGTTTCTTGAACTTAGGACCAATGTTTATTTATCTAAATGAGTGAGTGAATTCTATGGCAATCTACTGTTCTTGATTTTACACGCATTGACTGAAAATATTTATTCATGTTTATAAGTGTTTAAAATACAAACAAACTGCAGATGCAATACTTGCTATCAAGGACTTTACAATCTCGGGGGAAGATGAATTATGTACACGTACTCCTTATGTGACTCAACTTGACGGCACCTAACAACAACTCCTTATGTGTTGTTGCTGTTGTTGTTAGGGGCTGCTGAGTCAGGTCCGACTCATAGTGACCCTATGTACAACAGAATGAAGTACTCTGACACTGTGCCATGCCCAGAAATATTGTCAGTTCTTCTCTGATATTCTTAGGGTTTTCAATGTAGATCCTATTGAGAGTGGATTGCCAGGTCCTTCTCTCTAGCCTGCAGCACCTGGTATTCCCAAGCAGTCTCCCATCCAAGTAATACCGAAGAAGACCCTGCTTAGCTTTCAAGATCAGGCAGGATCTGACACTGTGGTGCTATGCTATAGGCATATGCCTTATGTAGTGTATAGTATAATGATCAGAACATGGGCTAGAGTACGGATATACTTGAATTTGAATAATAGCTTTCCTACTACTCAGCAGTGTGCTCCTGAAAGAGTTCTTTAGACTTTGTGCCTGTTTTATTTACCCCTAAAAGAGGACGGTATTGCTGTTAGGTGCCATTGAGTCGGATATGACTTATAGAGATGCTAAGTGCAGCAGAATAAAACACTACACAACACTGAGCCATGCACATGATCTTTTAATGTCTGAGACCATTATTTTGGCCACTGTGTTTCTTCTTATTTTGAGTCTTGCCACATCAGCAAAAGGAAGTCTCAGGGGCTTTACAGCATTCCTATCACTAAGATCAACTCTACTTTGAGGAGGCAACTCTTCCCCAGTGACTTCTTGAATGTCTTCCAGGTTAGAGGCAGGTGCGTCCTCATTTTCGGGCACCATATTTGATGGTGCTTCTCTGCTACTCATAGGGTCTTCAATGACTAATTTTGGGGGGAGGCTGGGGTTTAGCTCAGCTGATCAAGTGCTATTCTACACTCTCTGAGGCCATGGGTTCCATTCCCCAGCACCACAAATATGGGAGAAGGACATGGAAGCCCACCCCCAAAGCAATCAATCCCAAACCAATCATCCATTATAAACGTTATGAAGAGCAGAGAAGCACTGATATAGTGATAGACATGGCACAGTGTCAGGGAGTGTTTTGTTCTGATGTTCACAGGGTCACTGTAAGTCTGATCCAACTCAACAGCACCTAACAACAACGACAATTATTTTGGGAGTGGGCTGCCAGGTCTTTCTCCTCTAAATAAGGATAGTAATATCTAAATCAGAGTATTTTTTTTAAAAATAAATGAAATTATGACCTTAAGATGCTAAATGCAATATCTGCCCAAAATGCTCAATAATAAAAATTGCTATTATTGTTATCATTGTTCTTGTTATAATTCTTCTCCTGGAATAGTTTTTTCCCAGATATTGTCCTAGATGTCTCCCTGTTATCATCTAATTCTTAATAAAAATATCACCTCCTTCAAGAGGCATTTCTTGATTCACACAGTTGTCACAGCTGTGTGCCCAACTTCTGTCTTTATGTCATGTCAGTTATTCATCTATAACTTTACTGTCTACTTATCCACTAGGACACCTGCTCCACCTAAGCTGTCATGTGTCTTGTGAAATACTGTCTCTCCAGTGTTAGCATAGAGTCTGGCATATAAAAAGTATGCAATATTTGCTGGGCACAGTGGCATATGACTGTAATTCCAGTGACTCAGGAGGGAGAGGCAGGAAGACAACAGGTTTGAGGTCAGAGGAAACCTGCATAACTTAGTGAAACCTTGTCTTAATTAAAAAATAAAATTAAATTAAAAAGTGGCTGGGAGTGCAGTTCATTGACAGAGCCTTTGCAAAGCATGCACAAGACCCTGGGTTTAGCCCCCAAGTACTGAAAAAAAAATTAAAAAGGCATGCAACATTTGTTAGAACAATGACTGCTTGTAACTGAAACACAATGTTTGCTCATACATTCTCACATATAATAATTATAATAGCAGTACAAAATAGTTTTTATTACTAGAATTTTTTCCAACTCATGCAAGAATTTATCTCTTCATGTCTCTTTTTCTAAGTACCTGTCCATTTCTACTTATTCAGAGTGAAATACCCACAAATAATTCACTAAAATATTCATTGCATTTCCAAGCTGCAGTGGCTCATGTTAGTTGATACCACTCTAATTTTAAGAACAAAATGCTATTCATTTTTCCAAGTGTATTGTTCTTCCCTTTATGCTCCAGTGTCTCACAAATAATCAAGTTGAATATATAAATAGGATTCCAATGAGCCATTCAGAAATATGTCATATATATGTACAGAAGATTCAAGAAAAACTGTGCATTGGAATATCCAAGGGTAACAACAGAGAGGAAGGTAATACCTGCTAAATTAGGTAGGATGTGAGATAGTAGTACTTTAGAATGGTTTGGAGTATGGTGTATTCTCTTAATTTTTATAAATAATACATGACAAAATATTTAACTTAGGTATATTTTAAATGGATAGTTTCAAGTAGTTTTCAGTTCCACATGAAAAGAGTTTTTATAATGGACTCCATCCTAACAAGTAGAAGGCTAGAAAGATGGGAAAATTAACAACAGTTTTTTGATCAGCAGGAAAAGCAAAGACACAGGTTGAAGCATAGCTCCCCAAGATTGGAAAGACACACAAATCCAGGGAGTCATTGCTTACCAGAGAAGAATCTCTCCAGTAGAAACCATTGTAAGAATCAGTGCCAGCATAGAAAAACCCAGATTGAAATTGATGAATGGTTGGAGGCTCAGTGTATAGAAGGCAAAGAATTTAAAACTCCAAGGGAATCCATTAATGGGGAAAGTAGAGAGGTCCACATATTTGTGAATCTTACCTCGAGAAGTCTGACCAGATTCTATAGTAAATAATCGAGAAAACACCTATAAACTTACAGCAGGGTCAGGGAAAAAACAATCATGTTGATATATGGCAGAATATTTTGTTTGAGAAACTAGTAAACCAAACTCTAACTTCCTGCAGTATTATCAGAACCGAACTGTCATGAGCATGGGGAGTTTGAGGTTTAGTTCAGTTGGTAGAGTACTGCTCTTCACTCTCTGAGGCCCCGGGTTCAATACCTAGCACTGCAAAACTGGGAGAAGGACCTGGCAGCCCACTCACAAAAAATCCTGTAAACAATCAGCCATTGAATACCCTATGAATGGCAGAGAAGCACTGACATAGTGCTGGGCGCGGAACAGTGCCATGGAGTGTTTCGTTCTATTGTACATAGGGTTGCAATGGATCAGACCTGACTTGATGGCACCCAACAATAACAAAAACAACTGTCTTAGGGAAAAGGAAATCCTCCACTTTGATCTAGTGGGGAAAAACAAAATCTGATAACCACTTATGAAATGCATAGTCCAGAGACATAGTCTCAATAAAAGACCAAACCTTAGGCTATAGAATGTTTCCTCTACCCCCATATGCTATATTACTACAGAGCTAGTTACAGAAGTTTCTTTTACCTGGCACATAATACCTCTCTATCATGAAAGAATTACAAGGCAACGTAAAAGGCAAAGATCACAATTTGAAGAGACAGAACAAGTACCAGAAGCAGAAATGGCAGGTATGTTAAAATTATCAGTCCAGAAATTTAAAGCAGGTCTGGTTAATATACTAAAGGTTTTAATGGATAATGTAGATAACATGCAATATGGGTAATATAAGAGATGTGTAATATAAACAGAGAGATGAGGATTCTCAGAAGCAACCAAAAAGAAATGTTAGAGATCAAAAACATGGACAGAAATGAAGAATGTCTTTGATGAGCTGACTATGTACAGCTGAAGAAAGAATCTCTAATTTGAGGATATATCAATGGAAATCTCCAAAACTAGAAAGAAAAGAGAAAGATTGAAAATAAAAAAGGAGGAAAATATTTGAGGACTGTGGGACTACGTTCCCACAAAAGGAGTAATGTACATGTAATGGGAAACTAGAAAAAGAAAAAAGAGAGGAAGGAAATAAAATAGGTTCCTCTGGTTTCGTGATCACAAATGAATCTCACTTAATGTGTTCAGTAGGTCTTTCCAGTTATAATCTTTTCCCCCTTGACTTTTGACTTTCCAATGTCTAATTCAGGCTTTTGGCAAGCTATGGCCCATGGACTAAATCTTATCTGCTGCCTAATTTCTTTAATAAAATTTCACTTGAAAATAGTCACATGTTTATGACATAATAGTAGACCTGCCTGGATAATTGTGACAAGTATCATATGACCCACAAAGCCTAAAATATTTGTTGTCTGGCCATGTACACAAAAGTTTTGCTGACTCTTGGGCTAAGCCATCCAAAATAATCTGCCCAAAATGGTCAGTGTTGAAAAAATGCTGAAGCTAATGAAACATAAAATGATAATCTTATAGTATCCCAAAAGTTAAAAAAAATTAAGCAAAAGATAAGAACATGTCAAAAGGACAAAAGGAATCAACACAAAAGAGTTCCCAATGGCCAATGCCAGAAAAAAATTGACCAGTTAAGCAAAGGGCTGGAGTTTAGCTGAGGTGGAAGAGCACTGCTCTGCACTTTCTGAGGACCCAGATTCAATCCCCAGAACTGCAAAAATGAGAGAAGGATGTGACAGTCCACTCTCAAAAACAATCCTGAAACAATCCGCCACTGAAAACTCTGTAGGGGTGGCTATAAGTCAGACATAACTTGATGTCACTTAACAGCAAAGAACAAGCTAAGTCATGAATATTAGGTTGTAAATCAAAGAATAAAATAAGTATCCACAAGTTCATGCTAATGTAAATAAATAAATGAATCCATAAATAAGTTTGAGAAGATGGAGAAAAGCCATCACTGAAGAATTCCAATTAATAAGTGTGGAAGGAATACAGAAAACAGAATGTCACAATTAGAAAACTAAACTAATAATCACTACAAACAAGAGTAAGTCATAGGTATTAAAATTAGTGGAGGAACTGGATGCAGTGTTGCTTGCCTGTAATCCCAGCAATTTAGGAGGCAGAGACATGAGGATTGTGAATTCAAGGCCAGAGGCAGTCTGGTTAAATTAGAGGACCCCTGTTCAAGAATAAAAAATAAAAAATGGGCTATGGGTACCACCCAGTGATAGAGCACTTGCAAAGTTTGTGCAGCCTGGGTTCAAAGCCCAATGACAGCAAAATAAATAAATAAATAAATAAATAAATAAATAAATAAGAGAAGCATTAAAATATATATTTATTGAGCTTCAAAAATATGTTCCCTTTTCACAAGTTTAGGCAATTTTTATTTGTCCAATAAAAATAAAATAAAATTTTAAAATATAATCAAAATAAAATGTTAAAACCTCCCCCTGAATTTTTTATAATTACTAGGGTGGATTTTAACATAAGTCTGAAAATTCTTTCCTATACTTCTTGCATGAGTAGAGCTTAATTTCCTTCTCTTTGTGTTTAAGCTATCCTTGGTGACTGCACTTAAAAAGAGTAAAGTATGGAATGAGATAAATGGTAATTTTAGAATGGAGAAATGTGGTGCACATTACCTTAGCTAAGTGATCAAGGTTAATATTAACAGTGATAGCATGTTGATGCCATGTAGTACTTGATATGATGCAAAAAATAGTACTTTACATCTGTGGTATTCTTCCTAAAGATCTATAATACCAGCCTAATCGTGAGGAAAATATCAAAACCAAATTGAAAAATGTTTCACAAAATGACCAATGGTCTTTAAAAATGTCAAGATTGTGAAAACAAGGGAAGAATGAAAAACTGCCAAAGACTGGAGTAAAATAAAGTGAAATGATGAATAAATATAGAGGAGTATTTTGCATTGATTTCTGGGAAAAATTAAAATTAGTAGAAATATTGATGAATCTAAGTAACAACTGAAGTTTTATTGGTGATAATGTATCAATGTCAGTTTGTTAGTTTGCAAAATGTACCAAGGTAATGTATGATGTTATCATTAGGGGAAGCTGGATATAGGAGTGCTCTATACTTTGCAACTCTTTCGTATACCTAAAACTAATTCAAAGTAAAATATTTAGAAACAAAAACAAAAAACACCAGCTATGAAATTTCAATACACACAAACACATACACACAAACACAAGCCATAACACTTCTTACTCAATTTTCACACTAATATACCGTGAGTGAAGGAAAAAAGGATGATTTAGAAAAATAAGGTTAGATGCCGTCCAGTCATGTCCGACTCATACCAACCTTCGTGGGATTTTCCATGGCTGATTATTTCAAGATTTCCTTGGGAGTGGATTACCACATCCTACTCCCATTTTTATGGTGCTGGGAATTGAACCAGGGACCTCAGAAAACTGCAGAGGGGCACTCTACCAACTGAGCTAAATCCCAGCCTTTAGAAAAATAAAGGTAGCATCAAATATCTTTTTCCATACTTGACACTAAACTACATTGAGAGTTGATATAATGATCACTATATCAACCTGAAAACTTGCATCTAAGATGATTATTTTCTTTCTTTTTTATTGGATATTTTTAATGTACACCTTAATGTGATTCATTCTGACATGCTTTTCATTGTGGCATTTCCATATATGCATTTTGATGTGCATTATTCATATAGGTGTCCCGTTACTCTCCTGTATGCTTCCCTCCCCACCCTCCCCATCTAAGTCTTCTCTATTATTTACTTGGTAATATTTTTCTATATGTACTTGAGTTCCAGTTCTGTTTAAGACAGAAATTTTTCCTGTAGTGAACTTTGTTATTATCTTGTCAGAACAATTGCATGCATTTTCTAGACCATTTACATTGACACCATTCTTAGCTTTTTTTTTCATTTTATTTTGATCCAACCTTTGAATAGGATGTTTCCTCCTTATAATTTTGATTCAACACCCACATATGAGTGAAAACATGTGGTGTTTCTCTTTCTGAGCTTGGGTTCATTCACTTAAAATAATTTTCTTTAATTCCATCCATTTTGCTGTGAATGACCTTATTTCATTTTTCTTGATTGCTGAGTAGTATTCCATCATGTATATGTACCATAGTTTTTTAATCCATTCTTCCATTGAAAGGCACATTGGTTGATTCCATATCCCTGCTATTGTGAAAAGAGCTGCATTGAACATGGAGATGCAGGTGTCTAGGTGGTATAATGACCCATCTTCCTTTGGATAAATTCCCAGTAGTGTTATAGCTGGGTCATATGGTGGATCTATTTTCAGTTTTTTAAGATATCTCCATATTGATTTCCAGAGTGGCTGTACCAATTTACAGCTCCACCAACAATGTAATAGTGTTCCTTTTTCACCGCAACCTCGCCAGCATTTGTTATTTGTTCTATTGATCTTGGCCATTCTTACTGGTGTAAGGTAAAATCTCAGAGTTGTTTTAATTTGCATTTCCCTAATGGCTAGGGATACTGAGCATTTTTTCATGTGTTTCATGGCTTTCTGGACCTCTTCATTTGAGAACTATCTACTCAGTTCCTTTGTCCATTTGTGTATTGGGTTATTTGGTTTTTGGGGAGTTTTCTTTTTGAGTTCTTTATAAATTCTAGTAATTAGACCTTTATCTGATGTATAAAATTTGAAGATTTTTTCCCATTCTTTGGGGGTTTCCTTGACTCTGTTAATTGTTTCTTTTGCTGTGCAGAAGCTTTTTAATTTCATGTAATCCCATTTATCTATTCTTGTTGCAATTTCTTGAGCAATTGGAGTCCTATTAAGGAAATACTTTCCTATGCCTGTATGATCGAGTGTATTGCCTATCTTGCCTTCTATAAGTTTTAAAGTTTCTGGTTTTATGTTGAGATCTTTTATCCATTTTGAGTTAACTCTCATGTATATTGAGAGGTGCGGGTCCGCTTTCATTTTTCTGCATGTGGATGACCATGTTTCCCAGCCCCATTTGTTGAAGAGGCTGTCCTTTTCCCAGTTAACTTGCTTTGCTCCTTTGTCGAAAATAAGGTGGCTATAGGTGTGTTGAGGTATATCTAGGTCTTCTATTCTGTTCCAGATGTCTTCGGGCCTATTTTTGTGCCAGTATCAAGCTGTTTTTGCAATCACTGCCCTGTAGTATAGTTTGAAGTCAGGGATTGTGATTCCACCTGCATTAGATTAGCAGCTTAAAAGTGTTTTGGCTATATGTGGTCTTTTGTGGTTCCATATGAATTTTTGGATTATTTTTTCTATTTATGTAATGTCAGTCAATGGGATTGTAATGGGTATTGCATTAAATCTATAGATTGCTTTTGGCAGGATAGCCATTTTTACTGTATTAATTCTCCCTATCCAGGAGCAGGGGAGGTCTTTCCATTTTTCAGTGTCCTCTGCTATTTCTTTCTTTAACGTTTTGAAATTTTCCTTGTAGAGACCTGAAGGGTCTTTGGTTAGATTGATTCCAAGGTATTTAATTTTCTGGTGGGCTATCATGAATGGTAGTTTTCCTGAAATTTCCTTCTCTTCCTGTTTGGAATTGGTGTAAAGAAAAGCTATTGATTTTTGTGTGTTAATTTTGTAGCCTGCAACTTTGCTGAAGGAGTTAATTAGATCCAAAAGTTTTCTGGTTGAGGTTTTGGGGTCTTTCAGGTACAAGATCATATCATCTGCAAATAAGGATAATTTGACCTCTTTCTTGCCAATCTGTATCTCTTTGATTTCTTTCTCTTGTCTGATTGCCTTGGCCAGGACTTAAATTACTCTGTTAAACAGAATAGGACTGAGAGAGGACATCCTTGTCTTGTCCAGATCTATGAGGAAATAGTTTCAGTTTTTCTCCATTTAATATAATGTTGGCTGTAGGTTTGTCATAAATGGCTTTTATGAAATTAAGGTATTTGCCTGTTATACCTATCTTCTCCAGTGTTTTTATCATGAAAAGTTGTTGAACTTTGTCGAAGGCCTTTTCAGCATCAATTAAGATAATCATGTGGTTTTTGTTTGCCAGTTTCTTGATATGCTGGATTACATTAATTGATATCCATATGTTAAACCAGGCTTGCATCTGTGGTATAAATCCCACTTGGTCATGGTGGAAAATCTTTTTTATATGCTGCTGTATCCTGTTTGCCAGAATTTTATTGAATGTTTTTGCATCCAGATTCATAAGGGATATGGGCCTATAATTCTCTATCTTAGCTGAATCTGTTCCTGGTTTAGGCATCAGGGTGATGGTAGCTTCATAGAATGCATTTGGGAGTGTTCCCTCCTTTTCTATTTTTTGGGATAATTTGAGGAAGACAGGTATTATATCTTCTTTAAAAGTTTGGTAAAATTCTGCCGTGAATCCATCAGGACCTGGGCTCTTCTTTGTTGGGAGACTTTTAATTACCTTTTCTATTTCTGTATATGTAATGGGCTTGTTTAAGTCAGTTATGTCTTCTGGGGTTAGCTTTGGTAGGTCATACGTATTAATAAATTTGTCCATTTCTTCTGCATTTTCATATTTTTGGGAATACAGTCTCTCATAGTAATCCCTGACAAATTTCTGTATTTCGTTGGAGTCAGTGATTATTGATCGGTTGTTTTTCATAATCTGTGCTATGTTGGATTTTTCCTTTTTCTTTTTGATGAAGTTAGCCAGAGGGGTGTCTATTTTATTAATCTTTTCAAAGAGCCAGCTCTTAGTCTTCTTAATATATTGAATTATCTCCATGATTATTTTCTTATGAGTGGCTCTTTTATGTGACAGCAAAGAATATTTTGGAAGGTCCTATTGTAAGCTCTCTTACATATTTTACTTTATAGCAAATTCATCATTATATGCTCTGTGAGCAGTATTTTCAATATGTTATCTTTCAAATTCTTATAGAGAAAAATGTTCCTTGTTCATATATGCTTAGGAATAATTCTACTAAAAATGTAAAGCTGATTTCTTTACCATAGGACTTCATAGAAGCTGTGTTATGCTAATGTACCTTATGACTCTTGTAGAGCATGTAGAATGAATTTTGTAAAATTTCTTTGACTATAGGCTGCTTTGCATATAGCACTCCATGGGGTTTGTGTAGGAAATAATTAGCTTTACAAAATAATTTAAGTGTCATTGTTATAACTTTATTGGTTTTCAATGGTATTGTTTGTTTATTAGGTGCTATAGGGTAGAATCTGACTCATAGCAATCCTATGGACAACAGAACAAAACAATCTCTGACACTGTGCCATTCACATTGATGTTTTTATGTGTGAGCACATTGTTGCAGCCCCTGTGTTTCTTCTGATTTTGAGTCTTGCCACATCAGCCAAAGGAGGTTTCAGGTGCTTTACTCCATTCTCATCATTAAGGTAAATTCTACTTTGAGGAAGCAACTCTTTCCCATTTGTCTCTTGACTGCTTTCCAGTCCAAGGTGGGGATCATTTTCTGGCACTACATTTGACAGTGCTTCTCTGCTATTCATAGCTTTCAACGGCTAATAGTTTTGGGAGTGGGCTGCTGGGTCCTTCTCCCTATTCTGTCTTAGTCTGGAAGCTCAGCTGAAACCTGAATGAATAGAGAAATCTGGCTCTGTACAATGAGGTCTACTTAAAGAGGTAAACGTGAAAATATAGTTTAAATTGAGTGTGGTGGCACACACTTTTAACTCCAGTGACTTGAGAGGCAGAAGCAGAAAGGTAGCAAATATGAATATGGTGGCCCTGCTAGTATCAGAAATACCTATGGCACAGTTTTCAGCATCACAAAAACACACGAGCCCCAACAGCACAAGCTGACAGGCATGTGGGCAGCAGTGATATTAGTTGTCATTATTTTAGATCTTAATACCTGCCATATTTAAGTAGTTTATTCCAGGTAATCTTCAAAACCACCTTGTGAGATGCATAATAAAGAGAATTTATTTGCCCAATGCTTGTCAAAAAAAGTTAAGGGACTGGAATAGGAATAAAATTGTGACCAATCTGACTACAAAGCCCATGTTATCAACCACTAAGTGGCACTATTTTTATAAACTAATGTAGTGATTTCTTGGATATAATTAATTGATTTATTAATACATAGTTACATATACTACTCCTTTTACTGGTGGAGAAAATTGCATTGCACTGTGACTTCAACTTGTATTGTTTTATGTTAAATTTGGTCAATGGCAATCATCTTGTGCAGTTATGTTTTTAAATTTATCTCAGGGGAAATTTATTGAGTATTGACATGAAAATATAGAGCATAGTTTTTATAGTACTAGGGAGTTGAGCCCAGGGCCTTGCACATAATTTACTAGTACTCTACCCTTGAGCTGCTTTCCTAGTCTCTTTTATTTTCTTTTTTATTTTGAGACAAGGTCTTCCTAAGTTACCTAGACTGCCTGTGGCCTCATATTTGCTACCTTTCTGCTTCTGCCTCTCAAGTCACTGGAGTTAAAAGTGTGTGCCACCACACTCAATTTAAACTATATTGTCACGTTTACCTCTTTAAGTATACCTCATTGTACAGAGCCAGATTTCTCTATTCATTCATCTTTGTATCCTTAACAAATGAATACAAGACTAAGCACATAGGAAATTGCTGAATTATGGCTTAATGAAAAGATAGAAAATACATTTGTTAAATGCAGCTTTTTTCCCACTGGTGCTGGGGAATGAACACAAGATCTGTGCATTCTAGACAAACACTCTACCATTGAGCTACATCCAAAGCCCCAGAGTCAGCTTTTCACTATGGTATTTGAACTTTAAAAATTAATCGTCATTAAAATGTTATATTTGGACTCTAAGAAGATGGTCACTTTCAAATAAAAAGCTATAAAATCATTAGTAAAACTGCCAATTTCTAGAATATTAAGACTACGATATATAGTCAAACTCTTATTAGACTAAATATGTAGTTTTTTTCTACTCCCTCACCCTGATGAACATGTACATATTAAAAATGTCTAAGAAGTCTGAATATATGTCATCCCTATTGAAACACATACCAAAATCAACTAGATACTGGTAAAAAGAAAATGTCAGAACAAAGAAAATTTTGGTGTGGCTTAGTTTTTGAGGTTGTAAATAAGATAACAATATAAATTCTGTTTAAATATGTGGAATTTCCCTTAGCTCTTTTGCTACCACTGGGATATATATGTCTTATATAGTTTCACAGAAGTACTGGAGAGATTTGCTTTCATTAAATATTCACAGTGTTGTCCCACTGGGTTTCAAGGTACCAAGTGACTTATTTGTATGAATGAGTTATTACAGTTGTTATGTGAACAGAAAAAGTCAAGTGAAATTCCAGATACTGATCTTGGAGAAGTTATGTTGATATTGGAATGTATGCTTTTAAGGAGCTACAGCAGACTCCCAAACATTTCAGAGTATTGGTATCATAACTTTGCATTGGGAAATGAAGCAATAAAATCAGCTATTGCTCACAATAGGTACCAGTTGTTACTATGTAAATTACATTTTAATAAGCCACAGTAACATGTTCATGGTTCCATATGTACTACATAAATGAAGTAGTTTCATGTCTGATGTACACATTCCAAAAAGCAAGGGAAGAAACCCTTTTTCAGAGCATAGGGGGCAGATCAAGACTAAAACAGAATTTACCACTAACACCAGTCAAAAGTGGAATCAAAATTTGGGAATGGTACAATTCTGTGAGAGAGTATACTTACAATTTGCATGTTTATTCTGAGAAATCTGAAGAAGAGATCAATCTTCAACAGAAAATGGCAATGAGTGAATATGTGGTCATGAATCTGCCAAAAACTATTGGGAATCTTAATGTTACACTCATTTTCATATTTTTTTTTTTACAAATGTACATCGTCTTGATACTCTCTCACTTCCAGCAGTTGGTACTTGCATTCTTTCAAGAAAATACATGCCAAAATATCAGGGAAAATTGAAAAGGGGAGCATTTCATTTTGTTGCTAATCAGAAGGGAACATTAGCTGCAGGGTGGCAAGATAGTAAGGAAATCACTGTTATGAGTAATTGCCATGATTGTAATATAGAGTGATCCAATAGAAAAGAGAAAGATGGGAACAGAGTAAAAACTGTCTATCACTCATTTGTTCTTATAAAGGTTTTATGGATGGAGTATATTTTTTGGCTCAAAAAGTGATATGTATGAATTTGACAAAAAATCAAGTAAGTGGTGAGAAAAGGTACTTTTACAAACTGTTGATGGTAGCTCTTGTAAACAGGTGGATGCTATACAATGAAACATCCAGAAACAAGACAAAATTGTTTTGATTTGTAGTTCCATTGGCAGAGAAAATGACTGCCACAGCTAGACAGAACAGTAAGGTAAAACACAAGAGAGGCAGAAACAGGCCTTCAGATATTGTAAAACTCATGATCAATGTGAGTGATCATCTACCTGTGGAAAGAATTACCAGAAGATACACTAGCTGTTCAAAAAGAAAAAAATGAAACAAGAACAAAAACTATCTATACAATGTGCAATGTACATTCTGTAAGAATTCTTTTGTCCATTGTTACACAAAAATGTATTATTATCGTACCTAAGTTGCTTCTTCTACCTGTTATTGTTTTTTTGTTTTCAACTGAAATTTTTGGTACAATGATTACATGCCAATTTATTCTTATTTAGCCAATTAGACATTTGTTCTTGTGAGAGTTTTTTTTTGGCATCGAAATGATGCACATCACTAATTCCATGATGATTTTACTCACATTATGAATTCCAATTATTTTGCTAATCATGTTCTTGTTCATTGTAATGAAGAGTTTCTGGAAACAAAATACTTATTATCACATATTTTGATTTGAAACTGATAGTCACAGTGTTAAGAGTATATATTAACACCTTGCTAGTTCCATTATTTTTTGTCAATTCATTGGTTTCCAAAAAAAGTGTGTACACAATTGCCTATGGTAACTTGTTCTGTTATTTTTTGCCGGTAGCTACATTTCTTGGTACACCATTAAGCTGCAAAAAAATCTGAGTGCCATTCTTAAGCAAAATACTAAGTAATGACACCACAAGCTTGACAATGAAAGAGAAAGACATTCTATTCTGTACTTGACTACATTGTCTGCATGATTTCTTAAAGACTATGGAACAAATCAATTGTTAACAGCAAAGTTCCTAACTTATAATCAGAAAAAATTCCATCTTTGTTTGAACATCAACTGTTAAACTGCTTTATTTCCATAAGGTAGGAATAGATAAGTTTTTTATAATCAATCTGTTGAAATAAAACCAGTAACTACATATTCTTTCCTAATAACTCCTGAAAGAAAAATGTGCTTTTTAGGTATTTGTCCCTAATCATCTCCTTCTCATAAAAATCTCATATTCAACCTCATGATTACAGCCCCAGTGATCCAATACAGGACACTATCCCTTCTAAGCAAGAGATTATTTTACGAACACAGAATTAATGGTAATGAAATTGCTGGAATTATTTCTGATGGGACACAATATTGATCAATATTAGGTATAAGTATATGAAGGATTGTAATTTTTTCCAAAAAGCAATTTATTTGAATGGAATTAATGACCTGATGAGATATAAACTCTTGCCAGCTCTCCCAGATGAAATGATTTCTATCAGTTGACAACGAATTAAATTCTTAGAAAAGGATATAGTGCTTTCAAAAACACTAAATAATACTCCTTTCACCATAAGATGCTAAATATTTTCCATTTTGAGGTTTCTTTGGTACTAATAATACTAATAATCAATTGTCCTTTAAAATATACTTTCACTACTAGTTAATGAAATTCACATAATGAGCTTATAAATACATATTGGAATAGCATCAAAACCTGTCACCATATGGTTTTAAAGTGAAGTGTTCAGTACTAAATGAGACACAGCTCAAATTTTACAGACTAAGTCATTTCCTTTCTCAGCCTCTAAACTACTGCCTGGAATTATTCATGGGCATAACAAATTTAGAAGACATTTTGATTTCTTAAATATGACCTTTAATCCTGGAATGAGTTTAGTTCCATTTAAAATGGATTCATGCAAAAATGGAATAGGTTTGTACTGTTTAATACCCATAAGGACTAAAAAATAATATTACTTGAGGAGACCTTTAAAGGGAACAAGGGGGAGGTGAACACAAACTGAATAGAAAATAACATCTTTCAGATCTATGATTTACAAGGTCATTCTTTTCCAAAAACATATAATTTATGTTTTCAAAAAGATGTCATTGCTCTAATATTTAGTAACTGAGGAAATAATGTTGACTCTGTCACAAAGACTGTTACATACCTGCTTTTTTCCTAAGTATTTCATCTTTGGAAGCCTGCCGTGTTTTTCTGGTCTTCTAATTAATGAGCTTTTCTCACCTTGTGATTATCTAATATTCACTTAATTGCTTTATAGTAATAAAGTTCATCTTGCATTCTTCCCCCACAAGGATGAGATTTTTTTAGTGCACAAATCTTTTAGAGCTAAAACTGATACATTATGCTAGTATAGTTTCTCATCCTCTGAGACTTAGAAGATTATAATTTCAACTGAAGGTTGAAAAGGTTATTATAAGCCTCCCATATTCTGTTCTTCATCATTTATTGAATGTCATACATATATTTTCTTTGGAAAAGAAAATTTTCTAAGAAAAAGAAGGGAATACTGAGCACTATTATAAAAAATATATTTACTTTTTATAAATTACTGATATATCTCTCTTGCTCACCATTTCTCCCAATTTATTTTTTACAAATTATTTTACTATATCCACAATGCCTAAACAAGTACTCAAACATAATCTGAGCTCTTTATTACATGGTAATAACTAAAATATTTATATGTTTATTTTATTATGTCCATTCTTTGCTTTAGAAACTATATATTTACTGCACATTTTAAGTTTTAACAAAGCTTCTCTTTTGTTGTTATTTTTTGTGTTGTTTTGTTTTTTCAGACAAGGTCATGTGGACTCAAATTTGAGATTCTCCTGCCTCA
>VMDO01025016.1:0-28828 GCA_007922755.1 Pedetes capensis | reverse complement strand
TTCTGTTAATTGTTTCTTTTGCTGTGCAGAAGCTTCTTAATTTGATGTGGTCCCATTTATCTATTCTTGTTGCAATTTCTTGAGCAATTGGGGTCCTATTAAGGAAATCTTTTCCAATGCCTATATGATGGAGTGTATTGCCTATCTTGCCTTCTATGAGTTTTAAAGTTTCTGGTTTTATGTTGAGATCTTTTATCCTACACTATACTCTTGATCTTCTGTATAGTCTTTTCCCCTGGATCTCCCTCTAAACAGTTGTTGTTGTTGTTAGGTGCCATTGAGTCAGTATCCAACTCATAACAACCC
This sequence comes from Pedetes capensis, assembly GCA_007922755.1. Classification (NCBI taxonomy): domain Eukaryota; kingdom Metazoa; phylum Chordata; class Mammalia; order Rodentia; family Pedetidae; genus Pedetes; species Pedetes capensis. Next base: position 28,522 of record VMDO01025016.1, on the reverse strand, counting down.
TACGTATAACAGGTGACCACTATTGTCAATGCTTCTCTGCTGTTCATGGGGTTTTCAATGGTGGACTGATTTTTGGGAGTGAGTTGCTGGGTCCTTCTGCCAACTCTCTAAACTGGTAACTTTTTAATTACTTGATGTAAGAATTAGAAAACTTTTGCCAAGTGCCATGTTTATTGCCTTTAAAACCCAAAAAAGTCCACTAAGCACTATATCTTTTTCTTAGTGGCAGGAGTTACAGGGGCCGGCAACTTTTCTCCACTTAGGTAGGATTTAGCCAGGACACTTAGGTCATTGGACCTCTAATAACTTCACCAAGGTAGAAGGCACCTTAATTTTTTCAGGGCTTTTCTCTTACCTCTTACAACATATGCTTCTTATTAGGGCATTTAAAGTGTTTATTTATTACTCTTTAGGTATAATTGGCACTGAAATTATCCATATAGTGGACAAACATATTGACAGCAGAATATTAAGATGAAGTCTCTGAAGACTGCATTGTGAGAGAGAGCCCTTAGACAGGAAACAATAAATGCATACTGCTCTCCTTCCTGTGTAAACAGTGAACTTCTTTTGATCTTCCTTACTGATAAAGATGGAAAAGAATGTACTTTTTCTATCAATGACCATATATTAAGTGCCAGACACTGTGCTGGTCTGTTGTAGTAAAGATACTATATCTGGCACAGCTGCTGAAATTTGGGTCATCATTCACTTAGATTTATGGTAGTCCACTGTCCTCTGCCACGATGCATCTGGGTTTTGCAGTGGATAGGCAGGCGACTTGATGGGAACTGCCACCTCTACATGCTTTATGTCTTTGATGATAGCTCTGAGTTCTGCAATTCCATCTGAGATGTGACATTGCTTGAGGTTTATTATCTTGGCTAGGTGTGGGAACAGTTTGAGGATATTCTACTTAAGTCTTCGTATTATAATGGCTCTTACTCCATGGGTCAGGGAATCAATGTGAAGTTTCTGCCAGCTATTAAGAGTATGTACCCAGATTATAGATCACAAGCATAATTCCATTTATCTTCTAGCCTTCCTGCATGCCCCCAGCCCCATCCAAACAATGTGAGGAACGTGATTGTATTGCATGAAGCACAGACCTAGATCTTCCTCTTTCTAGGGTGTAGTTACCCTAGCAAATGGACCTATGCATTTTTGGAGGAAGGATTAGTAGGAATATTTTTTGATATTTACAGTGTGGCTGTAGGTTCCTTTCTTAAGTAGACCTAACCTTGTCTTAAATCAATGGGTTCTGGGTTTCTTTATGGACACAGATTTGGAAATGAAGCAAGCAATCACAGTTTTCTGTTATTACAGCTCACGTAAGCTTATGCTGTCCAACTCTTTCCTTTTGTTGGTTATAAAAGTCAAATAATGCTCTGCTCAGCTCTGCATCTGTTTCCCTCCTTGTAATGCTATGATTACTGCAGACTCCTGTTGTTCAAGGCACCCAATTTGCCACTCCAGGTCTTGCTGACCCGTATGATAATTACATACATCTTGTCGTTGACAACAAAGAGCTACCACTTGCCATTCTGGAATCCTCTTGGTTCCACCTATTCTATGGAGCCCAGTTCAATGGCAGATTCTCTCATTTTCAACACCAATCTTCAGTTGACAGCTAACTGAAGCTCCTCTTAGCAATGCATTCCTTATTGCCTTACTGAAAGAAGTGTGCTCTAGGCTCTCCTTGGTATGGTCATTTGGTGGGTTTTCAAGTCTCATACAATATGCCCATGCTACCATTCCCACTTTTCTGAACCTTTCAATTTTATTCTCCACACCCTGCCAAGGCAGTTCTAACATCTGTACCTTGTTCACTGAAGGTCATTCCTGTATCCAGGCTCCAAGGCACCACCACAACAGTGTATTAGAACTAACTCCAGGTGTCCTGCCAGAGAGGGCTCCCCTGAGTCATATAAAAGTATTGTGTGAGCTTTTCACACAAGTGGTCTTTGTGGAAGTAAAGAACAGTGCCAGAGAATCTGGGGATTTGTAGGGCTTGAAAAGTTAATGATAGAACCTAGAAAGTTCACTTCCTAAGAAGCAGAAACTTTTTTCAACTTACCTCAGAAGGTAAGGGTTGACATCAGGCTAGCCCCAGCAACCATTGATCAGTGGAGGGGAGGTCACTTGTTTCTGCCCCATAGACTTGTATCAAGAGTCCCTGGGACTTTCTGGGAAGTGAAGAAAAATGGCTACAGTCACAAAATGCTCACCTGGACCATCAAACTCTTTGAATAAGATAATCATTCCTGTGTTTCACATAGAGGGCTTTCAAATGACATTATTTTCACTAGCTAGAACACTGAACAGAGAGTTATTTACTTTGAGAACCTGGAATAAGTTACTTTTGGTAATTTGCCTATGAATGGAGACAAATTTCTCCTTCCCTTTGCAGTCCAAAAATCATCCTGCGAGGAGTTAAACTTTGATGCTATACTTAGAAAGTATCTTTATTGTAGTCCATTAGGCATGATGATGATGATGATGATGAAGAAGGCATTTATTTATGTGCCAAACATTTTTCTTTTTCTTTTCTTTCTTTCCTCCTTTCTGTTTTTTTTTTTTTTTTTTTTTTTTTTTTTTTTTTTTTTTTTTTTTTTTTTTTTTTTTTTTTTTTTTTTTTTTTTTTTTTTTCGGTACTGGGAGTTGAACCCAGGGCCTTGTGCTTGCGTGCTTTGCAAGTGCTGGACCACTGAGCTGCACCCTCAGCCCATTTTTTTCCTTTTTGAGACAGAGTCTCGCTAAGTTATGCAGACGCCGCTGGTCTCGAACTTGCAATCCTCCTGCCTCCGCCTCCTGAGCCACTGGGATTACAGGCTTGCGCCACTGCACCCGGCTCCTGTGCCAAGCATTTTTCTAAGTACTTAACGTGTTAAATCTATTCCATCTCCACACCCTATGAAGTAAGCATACAGTGTTACTATTGCTATTCTCACTTGACAGATTTTACGTAGTGTCCTTCATAAGTCCTCTTTTCTTTATTTCTTGTAGCTATGACCAGTGAAAGGAGTAAGATTGATAGGGGCCAGGTCCCCCATCCAAGTCACCCAGAGAAGTCCTAGTACAGCTGAAACGATGTCCTCTGTGTATCTTAAACCATTCAATCAGATGTTTGTTTCCATTTCTCATTTATCTTCACCTTGGATTTAAGTAAGCAGTAAGTATTTAAGTAGTCTGGATGCTTGTCTGGCAATCTGTCTGTGATAAGAGTATAGAGGGTCACAAATCAATCAATACTCCTCTCCTTGAGTCTAATTGCCCTTGCCTTGAACCTGAGCTGGTCTTAGTAATTTGTTTCATTAATACAATGAGGTGAGAGTATTGTTTGAGATTTCTGAGGCTAAATCAAGAGAAGCCTTGCAGCTTCCGCCTGAGTTTCTGGGAAGTCGTGAGCTGCCACGTAAGAAATCTGAATGCCCTGAGGTGGCCATGCTGAGAAAGCCATGTCTAAGTGCTTGCTGGGCAGTCCCAGCTGAGTTCAGCCTTCTAGGCAATTCCACCAAGGTGCCAGACACAGGAATGAAACTGTCTTGGACCCTTACACAAGCCCATTGTCAGGTGATTACCACCAACTGACCTCAAATGAAACCATAGGAAACAGAAGAATCACTGAGTCCTGCCTGGATTTCTGATGCCCCAAATCATGAAACTTAAAAAACAAAAAAAGATCAATGGCTTAAGCTAATAACGTTTAGGATAATTATTACATAGCATCAAACCCTATTTTGAAGAGTGATGATGCACCGTGAGACCGTGAGGGTAGCAGATACGGTGGAGCAGTGTGAGCTTCAGAGAGTATCTATGTCTATACACATACCTTGGAGATTGACAGGCTGGGGTTTAGTTCAGTTGGTGGAGTGCTGCTCTGAACTCTCTGAGGACCTGGAGTTCAATCCCCAGCACTGCAAAATGGGAGAAGGATGTGGCAGTCCACTCCCAAAGCAATCCCAAAAAAGCAATCAGCCATTGAAAACCCTATGCCGGTTGCTATGAGTCCGACCCGACTCGATGGCACCTAACAATAACAACCTTGGAGATTTTCTATTCTTTTTCTAAGACTGTAGAACATGAAGAGTGAATGTTGATAATGTTCAGTTCCATACATGAGTCCTACATGGAGCCTGCTTGTGTTTCCTTTCTTAGTGATATTCCAACTCCCATTTTCTGGCTTAGGTGATTGGAAGTGGGTTTCTGTTATATGCCACCAAAAGAATCAAAATGAAGACTCTGTAAGGACCCTCCCAGCCCCATGTCCTGAGTCATGCCTTATGACTCAGAGGGTCGTGATGAGACCATAGCATGGATTCCAGTGTCTGTTTTCTGCTCCTGACTGGAGACTGCTAACAGGGAAGCAGAACCACAGGGTGTCATCCCTGTTTCCTTTATCTTTCCCTAGAAAATCACTGGTATAATTTTGGGAAGATGGTAAGGTGTGTAGACCTAGTCAAAGTGGTGATTTGTGGGTGAAACTCATAATTAGTTCTGTAGACAAAGAAACCAACCAGGGATTATAAGCAGTCTCCTGGATTCTCTGGCTGCCTAGAAGTTATGTCTTTCATAAAAGAAGTTATGCTAAGGTAGTGCTTACATAAGGACTTTATTCCCATATGAGCACCCATAAAATCCTTTCTGGCATGTAGCTAAAACAGAAAATATCATCACCTTACAACAGGTAATGTGAGTAGGTAGAATAGATGTTGTGGGTGCAAAAAGGAGTCTGAACTTCTCCCCATCTCAGCACTGGAGGTAGGAGCTGGATGGTTGAGGGACAGCACAGTGTTTGCATGGGGCTTAGGAAATAGCTGATTAAAATTCCTTGTGTCCAATTATACTGATGTGTTGTTGTTGTTGTTAGGTGCCATCAAGTCAAGTCCAACTCATAGCAAACCTCATAGGGTTTTTAATGGCTGATTGTTTTGGGATTGCCTTGGGAGTGGATTGCCACGTCCTTCTCCCATTTACTGATGTGTAGAATGAGCTTAATTATGGTACCTATCTTATAGGGCTGTTGTGAAGATGGAATGACTTAGTCTGAGCAATGCATTGAAGATCAATATTTGGCACCTACGAAAGGAACTAGAAGTTAGTCATCACCATTACCGTTGTATTCCATAACAAAGACGAGGCAGTATGGTTATGTCCACAGTGGTAAGTAAGAAATGCTTAGGCTTCCCCATGACTAGAGCACCCAGAAGGTGTGAGGATGGAGGGGATAATCAAGGCTGTGAGGGTGGTATTCTGCAAACATTCTCACTCCCTTTCCTGGGGCCGCAAGTGTGGCTTGGCTGCCCTGGGAGAAGGAAGGAAAATGAGAGCACCAGGCTGAGAATCAGGAGACTGGTGACTTATTTAATTACAGCATGTTCTAGTGAATTATCTCAAAAATCTAGTTTGAATCTATTTGCTTCTTCCCATCTCTGCTGTGACCTTCTTTGTCCAGGTTACTGTGGTGATCTACCTGGCCCCCTGCAGCAGCCTAACAGTTCCCTGCTTCTATTTCCTCCCAAACTGCCCATAGAGCATCCAGAGTAATCTGCTTAAAAACACCACTGTCTAGTTAAAAAAAAACCTCCATATCTTCTTTGTTTTTAGACGGAATAAAAACTGCTTCTGTGATCTGTAAGTTACTATGTGATCTGGCTTCTGTCTGTCTCTCTTCTTCGGACACCACATTCTCCCTCTTTTGCTCTGATCTAACCCAGCATTCTGTCATTTTCTGAACATACCAAGCTCTTTTTACTTTATTAATTTTTTTCTTTTTTTTCCAGAGGATGTTCATTGCCACCTTCAGAAACATGAACTTTTACAACCTTCAATTCTCAGCTAAATGCAACTTCTCAGCAAGACTCTAACCATAGTTGTTAAAGTAGATGCATTGTCCTTCCATTTCAGCTTCTTGGAAATTAAGCACAATTTCATCTCCTTCATTTGCTTATTTTTAAAAAATCATTATCTTTCACTAGAATGCAACCTCTATAAACACAAGGGTTGTTTTTTTTCCTGTAAATCATATTATTATGAGCATCTAGCCTAGGCTCTGATTCATTGGAGGTACATGATAAATATCTGTTGACTAAATATCTGCCCCACTGTGCAGATAAGTTCCACATATCCTTCAGATGACATGACTGTCAACCTGAACCCAGGTCACTAATGTCTTGTTCAATGTAGCTGGAGTCCTGGTCATACTGTGGCAAAGCAAAGCCTGAATTCTGTCAATTTGCATTAGCCAGTGGGCTATTTAAAGAACCAAGTTTTTGAGACAGCCAATAACCACTTTCATTTCCTGGCCTGCTTGTCTGTGAAAACTGCCAGTGGTGCTTTCAGGATACCTGATGATAGACTTCCATTTTTAAGTCTTTTCTAGCTTAGGACTTTGGGGTTGCAAGTAATCTAAACCACTGTTATCTAATTTAAAAAGAAGATGAAATTTCAACCACAAGATTTAGGGGCATTTCACAGAATTGGAAGGCGCTAAGCAGCTGGGCATCAGGGGGAACTCAGTCAGAGAGCCAGAGGAGGATGAAGGCCCGCAGTGGGCCTCTGCTTAGCATGCTCTAGCTGTGCATCTAGTTGCTGCTGTATTCATTCTCAGTGGACCAGATTTCTCTGCAATTGGATGATTGTAGGGTGTAGATACTGGTCAACTCCAGCTCTGACATTCACATGTTTCAGCTCTAGATTCTCAGAATTATAGTTTCTGAGTCGTTAGCATTCTGATTGGTTGCACTGGGTTGAGAGTCCACCTCAGGGCAGTTCATCTGTGGCCAGAGGGGTGGGGCTATGTTTCATAATCATGGTTTCTTAGAGCAGCCCCTCACAGATGGGAAGAAGGAGGCCAAACAAGGTCATCATGACCTGAAAAGACATCCTGCAAAGTGTTACCACAGTCCTATATCAAACACTGCCCTGGCCAAGGCAGGCCTTCAGAGAGATGTCAAGGTGATCTGAGTTTCAGAAAAACAGCTGCTCCCTGACTTGTTTGTTTCTCTCTCTGCCCTGTTGCTTGTGCTGCCTTCTCTGCCTAAAATCTGCTTCTTTTGACTCCTTTCCACGGCCTGCCCATCTACAGGTCTCTCAGCAAGCCTCTCAGTTAGGAAGACTCTCCCACTTGGACAATTGCCCTAAGTCCCTCGCTGACCTTCCTTCTCCTCAGTGCTATTTGAGTGTGTCTCGGTGGAAAAGTTCTCATATGATCATCTCATCAGGCTCCCTGTCTTCTTGTGGGGGGATATGAGGGTACCATGATCCAGAATTGTTGACTAAAGGAGTTGAACCCATGCAACTAGTTGATGCCAAAGCTTGAGTTAGATCGTAGCTTCCTGCTTGCAAATTCAGTGCACTTGACTTCAGTTTATGAATTTAAGTCCCATTATGTTGGATATTCTGTGATAATTTATAGCTTTCTATTGTTAGGTGCCGTTGAGTCCAACTCATAGTGACCCTCATAAGGTTTTCAATGGTTGATTGTTTTGGGATTGCCTTGGGAGTGGATTGCCATGTCCTTCTTCCATTTTTGTGGTGCTGGGAATCGAACCCAGGACCTCAGAGACTGCAGAGCAGCACTCTACCAACTGAGCTAAATCCTAGCCCCTTGTTATAGCTTACATTTGGATAATTCTTTAGAGTTAGCACTTGAAACTCCCAGAAACTGTGAGAGGTGAACGTAAGGACTTCAAGTCACTCTTTGGTTAAGAGAGTTGTCTGATGTCATACAACTAGGATGCTGGAAAAGGTCCCTCAGTTAGGATGGTGGGAAAACCGAAAATATTAATGTGAATTCCACTCCCTGACCTTGCAGCTGAAGGGGAGGAGTTCAGGGCTGGGGGAGATGAGAGCTATTGCCTGCATCTGTCTTCACAAGAAAACCAGTGAGGAGATAAGTTTGCTCCTCGGGGATCGTCAGTGTGTTGGGAAGGAGAGTGAGTGCGGGAGAGGGTAGAAGTGGTGTTGTGGAGGGAAGAAGTTCCCAGAGTGCTGGGGAAGAGGGGCAGGGGACTAGTTGTGGATTTTAGTGACAAGTGGGAGCCTGTCAATCTCGTGTGTCTGGTGTGTCAAAGCTGCTGAAGAGACCAGAGATACAATTCCCCACAGGTGAGAGGGACAAGCAAGGAAGGGGAAAGCAGTGGTGAGGATCGTCCTGACTGTCCTCCGGTGTGGGAGGGAGAAGACTGGACAGCTGGAGGGAATAATAGGCTCTGGTTAGGGAGCTTAAAGCGTTGTTTCCAGAACTCTGGTTCCCACTGTTAGGGGTTGGGTTGGGCCTGAGTAGGATATTGGCCAAGAGGAACTTGGGGTCTGATCCTGGGTAGGGCAGAGCGAGCTCAGAAGATCAAGGCCATAGGAGGCAGAGCATCGACAGTGCAAAGTGTAGATGTGGTTGGAGGGCACCGCGGGCAGACCAGGGCAGCCAAGGTCTCCCCTCTGCACCAAGAGCATGACCACGGCCAAGGACAAAGACCAGAGCCTGGTCTGGGGCTCTGGCAACCAAGTGGGAGTAAAGTGAGTATGGTCCTGGGGGTCTGCGGGGCACAGCCCTGGGGGTGGGGGGTCCTGTGGCTTCCTCTTCCTAGTCACCCACTGCCAGGATATGTGAGGTACAACACTATCATCTCACCAGGTTTTAAATGAATTGGATTCTTTTTTTTTTTTTTTTGTATGAAGAAAATGCTATTTTGACTATGCTGGTTTATTAAAATCTCTCACTATATTAAGAGAGAATGTCTGCATGCAAAATTGGTGAGGGAAATGCAAGGATATGAAGAGAAAGCCTTATATCCAATGGAGGGTTAGCGGGGCACTTTCAGAGCTGACCTCCACTGGTTCATTCTGGCTGTTTCTGATTAGTGGAGAGGGGGCTTGCTGCATGATGACCGAGTACCTGAGTGAATTAGATGGAGTGGGTGTGCAATGCAATGAAGCGAATAGATTGCATACATAGTCCCTAGAGTCAGGGAAACTTTACCCCTGCTTATAGGTTCCTAAGGGGGTTCTGATCAGAAATGTGTGTGTGTGTGTGTGTGTGTGTGTGTGTGTGTGTGTGGTGCATATTCTGCATTTGATAAAATGGTCCTGAGAAGCTCCCTACTCCCATATATGCCTAATTGCTCTTTATGGTATAAACACTTTTATTCTGAGCTGTCTGTGTGGCCACATATCATTATATTCCATTGGGAGAGTGGGAAGACACTCCGGGCCACATTTCCATGGCATAGTCAATTGATCTTCCTCCCTCCCCCTGTCCCCCCTCCCCCAAGGTCCAAAAAGCTAATGCACTTGTATTAAACTGTCAGAAACCTGGACTGCTTGCGATAGTCTGAACATGCTTTGTCCCTCTGAGACTCATATTGAACTGTAATCCCCATGAAGAGATATTAAGAAGGGGGACCAAGGGTGGCCTTGAAGAGGCTCTTAGGGCTTTGCCCTCACGAGTGGATTAAGCCACTCATGCGATTACTGGATTGATGGTTTAATGTGTTATTTTGAGAGTGGATCTGCTATAATAGCCAGTTAGTCTTGGTCTCTTGAGCTGCCCCTTTCTCACCATGTGGTACTCTATGTCACCTCAGGACTCTGACAGCAAGAGGATGGTCACCAGTTGCAGGTCCTCAACTTGGGCTAGAAAGTGAGGCCAAACTTCTTTTCTTCGTAATTTGTTCACCCTGTGGTACTGTGTCATTAGCAATGGTAAATGGAATAAGACATTATTTTAGTTACAATCTTATATTGCTTGAGGTCAAATATCACCACTATCTCTACAAATTTATTTCCAAGATTTTTATGTGGTTGAGTGGCAGAGTAGTGATTCACATTACACAAATTTTGTTTATAGACCATGCTTTCAGAAATCTACTTAAAAATATGTATATATATGTATATATGAAACTTTTATTACAAACTCATTCTAAGGACTTTTCATGTCTCTTAAAACGTGATCCAGGAAGGTTTTATCAAGAGGATGATTAAAAAAAAAAAAAGAGGATGATGAAACTCAGTTTCTTTCTAGACAAAGAATTCTGATACTTTGCCTGTTGCTTTCCACATTTATAAAAACACACCATTGTCAAACATGGCTTAAGAAGATAAAGAAGAGCATATCCCACAGTTCTGTCTATATGCTATTAATATCTACTTCCTCATGCCTGTGCCCTTATTTATGCCCTGGGATGGGTTGGGTTTTTCAGTAATGAGTCTTTTTGTGGAAGGAGGGACACCTGTCAGTGGCTATCAGGGTGAGTGGATCAACCTGGAGACCACCCTGAGTTCTTGCCATAAATTGAGCCATCAAGGACTTCGTATCATATATGAAACGTTGCTAACTTTGTCTCCTGGAGCTCAGATGATGGCATTTTTTCTTGATTTCCTTAGGACTTAGGTGGCCGTAAGGTCACTCCCCAGTCCTTAGTAGAGATGAGTACGGTTTTAGTCCTCCACTATGGGTCTGGCTTCTACTTAACTCAAGGGTTAAAATCTTCAAATCAAGATCATCTGACTAATTCCTTTTCTTTATGCTTGTAATTTCTGCCCATGGGCAGAAAGACACCAAAACATAATATTCTGAGAAAAATCCAAGTTGATTTGTTCTGAACTGATTTTTTTCCTATTGAGATATAATTCATGTAACATAAAATCCACCCTTTGAAGGTGAATTGTAGTTACAAATCAGCATTTTTAGCATTTATTCACAAGGTTGTACAACTACAACCAGTACCAAATTCCAGAATATTTTCTGCACCCCATAAAGAAATTTCATACCCATTAGCAATCTCTGTTTTCTTCTCCCCCTTACTTGGCCTCTGGCAACCACTAATCTACTTTCTGTTTCTATGAAACTCAGAATTAATTTTATACTTATAACATTTCAGCTGTGCTGAGGTATAATTGACAAACAAAATTGTATAGATTTAAGGTATATGATGTGATGATTTGATATATGTGCATGTTGTTGTGAAGTAATTACCACAATTAAATTGATTAACACCCATCACCGCACATAGTTACTTTTTTTTGTGGTGAGAACATTTAAGATCTACTCTATTGGCAAATGAGGTACTGAGTACAGCAATATTAACTATAGTCATCACGCTGTGCATTAGATACTCAGGAATTATTCATCTTATAACTGAACCTTTGCACCCTTTGGGCAACTTCTCCCCATTTCCCTCCCCCCAGCCCTTGACAGCCTGCTGCTGTAGCACTGTGGTGTCCAGTCCCCTCACATCTCGGAAGCTAAGTGGGATGGGGCCTGGTTAGTACTTGGATGGGAAACCACCTGGGAACACCAGATACTGTAGGCTTGGGAGACAGACCCAGCAACCCACTCTCAAAAAACAATCAGCCATTGAAAACCCTATGAATAGTAGAGAAGCACAGCAATGGTGTTTCTCCTGTTGGATGTAGGGTTGCTATGAGTTGGACCTGAACTCGATGACATCTAACAACAAGAAGCTCTTGACAACCACAGTTTTACTCTCTGCTGCCATGAGTCCAACTTCTTAAATGTTTGTCTTTCTATGTCTGGCAAGATAATTTTGAAAGAAAAATAGCTGATAAATAGTTGAAATGAACTCAGGTTAAGTTCTTGTACCTAATGACATTTTAGTTAGAGAACTAAGGTTACTAGTAAGTGCTGAAAGGTAAACATGAAAATTTGAGACTCTAATGGTCCAGCAGTTTGGTGGAGTTACAATAGAGTAGTGTTTTTTTTTTAATTGGAAAATTTTAATGTACAACTTAATGTGTTTCATTCTGACATGCATTTCATTGTAACATTTCCGTATATGCGTTTCATTGTACACTGCACAGATAATTTCCCCCTTACCTCTTGTGCATCTCCTCCCCCTTCTTCTACCCCCTCACCAAAGGTCTCAATAGAGTGGTGTTTTTATGGCAAAAGTGGGAGCACATTTTTACTTTACAATTCCTGCTCTTTTTTTCAGTTCATGGGATATTGTACTAAGTTCATTAATTTGAATGCATTAATTTGAGATGTTAAAAAATCTAACTGATTTGAGTTGAGCTAACGTTTACAAAATAGGTAGAAAAAGTTTACCAAGAAAATTTATAGTTTAAACAAGATTGCAGGATTATAGTTTCCCTTATTAAAGAGAATAAATTATTTGGGCATTTTTAGAAGAATCTATGTATATTGTAGTGTTGGCAGCCATGGTCCTCTGGTGACTGATTTCACCAGATCTTGGAAGCTAAGCAGGGTCAGGCCTGGTTAGTACTTGGATGGGAGACTGCCTGGGAATACTGGGTGCTATAGGCTTGGGAGAAGGACTTGACAGTCCACTCCCCAAAAAACAATCAGCCATTGAAAACCCTATGAATGGCAGAGAAGCACTGACAATAGTGCTGGGAATGGAACAGTGTTGGGTAGAGTTTCATCTGTTGTATGTAGAGTCCCTAAGAGTCTGAGTTGGACCTGATTTGACAGCACCTAACAACAACAACAATGTATATTGTAATGATGATTGTGCTCATTCCAACAGGCCCTAACTCTTAGAGAAGTACCAAGACTGGCAAGGCTTGAATTGACAGTACTTTGTGGGTTGCTAATTTTTGTATTATAGATGTAACAGTGAGGTAACCTGTTAATTTGCCAACTCATTAAACTGAATATGGGCCATCAATCAGCACCTAACAGATAAAAGCAAAGTCATCTCAAACCATATGGAATCCATCCCAAATCAACAAATCCTAACTGGAACTTGATACAAGCAATTAACATATCTGAAGGAAAAAATGTCCTTCAGAAGGAGGTGGGGCAGCATGGAAGCAAGGAAAAGGGAAATTCTCTAAGGCCAAGTTTGGCAGAACCATGCTGGCTCTATGGAGAGAGGCGGCCTGGGGCCAAGGACATAGCTGTAAGTCAGCATCTGAGTTAGATACTGCAGAGCCTAAAGCTTTCGAACATCTGAGTTTTAGAGACAGCTCCTGAGGTCTGAGTCCACTCTCGCCAAGCAGCCTTCTTCCTAATTATAATTTGGCTTCCTTGAAGGATTTTAGCTATAGGGAATTACAACACTGGCTAGATCACTCCAGTATCTTGGCAAATATAGTTCCTTTATAAATAATTGGTTTATAAACTTGTCTATTTCCTGCTATGAATAAGTTTAATTTATATCTCTCTGTTGGGGTCCTCCATCCTCTTTAGGCCCCTTAACCTAGTTCATTGTCAGGCAGTCTTTCTCAGCTGGTAGAGCACAGGTTAGACCCTTAAATCAAACCATCATTTTGTCACTGACAGTAACTTCTTGGTACCTATTAAAGTTGAACCATTCTTTTTACTTTTGTGGGGTTTTTTTGGTTTGCTTTTTTGTTTTGTTTTGTTTTGCTTTTTTCTTAGAGACAGGGTCTCGCTATGTAGTCCAGGCTGTCTTTGAACTTGCGATCCTCCTGCCTCAGCCTTCTGAGTGCTGGCATTACAGGAATGCGCCACCATGCCTGTCTTGAACAGTTCTTAACAGTGATGATCAAGATGCATTTTTTAAAAATAAAAGAACTTACTGAATTTTATTTACCTTCTCTCTCCAAGACAGGCAAATGTGTTTACTCTCATTTTGCAGGTGGCAAATATGGGAAATGAAGGTTTTCACACCCAATTAATTAAATTTCCTACTAGTTTATAAGCTCTTAAAGTCAAGGACTATATATCTAATTTATATTTATATTTTCTCAAGTTGCTGAGGCAGATTCTTTGTGCTGAGTTGCAGTTAATGATAATTGAGAATGTGAATCTGAGGTAATTTTTTGGATCAAATTCAAATTCAAATAGGTTAATATTAATAATTTTTCTTATTTGATCCTTCCTTCTTCCCTCCTTCCCTTTCTTTTTTCCTCTCTTTTTCTCCCTCCCTTCCTTCTTTCTCTTTTTTCTTCCTTCCTTCCTTCCTTTCTTCCTTCTTTCTGTCTTTCTTTCTTTCTTTCTTTTTTTTCTTTTCTTTCTTTCCTCTCTTTCTTTTACTAGAGACAAGGTCTTGCTATGCCTGCCTTGGTTTCCCAACTACTAAACTTACAGGCACTCACCACCAGTCCTAGTGAAGCTTAGTTTCTTTTAGACTTGATTTAATTTTGGCCTTTTTTTCCCTTCCTGAAATGAATACTCAATGTAATACTTTTGTTGGAGTCACAGTGAAAATTCTGCTGAAAGGAGCAAGTTAGGTATTTCATATCAAGAACCACAGACACATTCTCAGTGACTCAATAGTCTGCCCCTTGGAATTCAGCCAAAGGAAACTTGTCAAAAGACAAAAGAAAATTTTGTGTAAAAAGAAGTTCATTGTAGCATTGTTTGTAATACAAAAGCATCTCAGACCATTTGTAGGTTCAAAACATAGCTAAATAAATTTTGGTATTTTCCTAGGCTAATAAACAGCTACAAATGAATTATAAAAATTGTTCAGGAACATGGAGACATGAAAAATGTCTACCAAATATTCTGTTTAAAGTACAAAATGCACAATACCTGTATGTCCTGTATTATGACTGGAGGAAAATAATGGTGTAAGTAGAGGGAATACATAGATTGCATAAAAGTGTGGAGAAATATGGTGTGTTAGGAATGCAAGTACAATTTTTCTCATTTTAAGTGTATATTGTACACAATATTGGGTTCCATTATGATATTTTTATATACATATGTAAAGTACTTTGGTTGTATTTATCCTTCCATTACACACATATTTCCTCACCCCTTCCCACTGGTCCACTTCCTATTCCTTAACAGTCTTGTGTCTTTTATTTTCATGGCTTTTTCTTTTCCTTTTTTCTTTTTTTGTGGTACTGGGGGTGAACCCAGGCCTCACTCTTGCATGCTCTGCGAGTGCTGGACCACTGAGCTGCATGCCCAGCCCATTTTTTTACTTTTTGAGACAAGGTCTTGCTAAGTTATGCAGACTGCCTCTGGTCTTGAACTTGTGATCCTCCTGCCTCTGCCTCCTGAGCCGCTGGGATGACAGGCATGTGCCACTGCGCCTGGCCCTTTTTTCGTTTATTAGATTCCACATATGAGAGAAAACGTGATAATTGTCTTTCTGAGTCTAGCTAATATCACTTACCATGATGATCTCTCTTGCATATTATAATCTTAAAAATCAACATAATTATTTCATTTTGCAATAAAAGCTGTCAAATTAAATTATAAGGCAATGAGAATGGCATTGAGGAGGTTCGTGATGCTTTTTGGGGTAATATTTTCTTTACATCAAAATCATTGGGTGTTGACAACATTCTTCTCGAATAAACATCCAGTTCTTATTCCTTTCAAAACCATTTTTACAGTATTCTATATATTAAGGTTTATTAAGTTTGTGGTGGGGCTGGGGTTTAGCTCAGTTGGTAGAGTGCCATGTGGCACTCTCTGAGGCCCTCAGGTTGACTCCCCAGCACAGCAAAAAATGAGAGAAGGACCTGACAATCTACTCCCAAGGCAATCCCGAAACAATCAGCCATTGAAAACCCTATGAGGCTCACTACGAGTTGCACCTGACTCAAAGGTACCTAACAACAACTTTGTGGTAAAACACTTCTTAAGGGCTTTCTTTGGTTATAGCCTAATATTGCTTGATAAGTCAGGTGTATTGGCCTGGGGCTAAGGCCCAAGGACCTCACCCTCCTTCTGCCAGTGAGTTTGGAAAAGATGTTAAGCTTCTGTGGGCTTAGTTCTTCCATGTGCCAGACGACCTTGTTGGATATCTTTCAAGACCTCTTTAACACTATATTAATCTTTGAGTATAAAGTTAAAGGTCAGATTTAAGTTCAAATTCTATACTGAGAAGACATTCCTAAATAGGATAAGATTCTAATATTTCTGACATTTCATCCTTATGCTTACTACTATGGAGAAGTTTAATATTTGGGATTCAAAGATGGGATGTTTACTTTTGAGCCATTGCAGCACTCTGTATTTCTACTGTGATGTTTTTCAATTTTTAAGGGGGTATCAGCATTCCCTGAAGGGCTTGTGAAAACCCAGATTGCCTGGCCCCCACTCCAAGATTTTCTGATTCTAGAAGTTTACATTTCTAATAAATTCCAGCTGGTAACAATTACTGTACTTTGGGAACAACACTGAGAACCACTGTCCTAGAGAACTATGTGTGTAGCCATGTAAGGAGGAATGTGAAAGAATGAGCCTGCTGTACTTGCAGCATGATTAGAAATTGCAAAGTTTTCAAAACCACTTAAAGGACTACCCATAGGTAAATGGTGAAACAGTAGTGAGAGTCATCTATGGAATATCATACAGCAGGTAAGAAGAGTGAGATAAATATAATTGTGTCATTGTGTAGTGGTTAAGGATCTTAGCTCTGGAGTCATATTGTCTATGGAAACAGCTCTGGCACTTTGGATAAATGGAGAAAATACACTCTGATTTAAATTTGATATGTTAGACAAGTGAAATAACTTTTTTAAAGAAAGAACACCTTTTAGCTATGCTTCTAGTTTGAAGTGGATCTGTACTTGTTGAGTTAATTGGGACCAGATCAGTGAATCAAAGTCATCAGTAAATAAAAAATAGGCTGAGGATACAGCCCTAGTGGTAGAGAACTTGCAAAATATGTGCGAGGCTCTTGGTTCAACTCCCCAGTACTGCAAAAACAAAACAAAAAACCAAATTCTTTTTAAGTTTTTCAGATTTTGAAATTCTAAGTAGTGTGTTTTCCAGTCTCCAAATATGCTACTTGTGATAAGTAGCCTGGCAGAAATTATATAATATTATTTTTCTTTTGTACAGTATATATTCACAACAAGATTAATCTGTATAAATCAACATTCTTCTTTTACAATTTTTAAATAGTTTATGTTTCAATTTTTTATGTTATGAAAGATACTTAGGTTTATTGCTCTAATAATGCATTATGCATTAACCAGTTTTTTATTCTGTTGGTTAATATTTAAGATATATTAAAGAATCTATAGACTTGCACTGAAATATCCTACTGTTTCTTATTTGCTTACCAGGGAGGAGAACAAAATATATGTTGTGGGAAATAGTATGTGTCTGAGAATCACAGTAGGTATAGAACATTAATTAGACAAATTGTGTATGGGACAGGCCAAGAGCTAGGACAGGCTGCACACAGATTGGGAAACTTTGAAAGAGAGCTTGTCAAGCTTTAGTTTTAAAATGGAGGTTCAAGGGCTATAGCTCAGTGGTAGAGCTCTTGTGTAGCAGGTGCAAGGGCCTGGGTTTGATCCCCAGTACTAAATAAAACCAAAAAGCAAAATGAGGGGAGAGAGGGAGAGAGAGAGGGGGAGAGAGAGAGAGAGAGAGAGAGAGAGAGAGAGAGAGAGAGAGAGAGAGTGAGCTTGCCAAAAATATAGATTCTTGGATTCTGCTCCCAGAACTCTCCAAAATGGGTCAGGGGATTCTGATGCAGTGATCTGTGTGCCTTTTAGGAAACAGCACCAAGGAATCTGCTACTGAGCCTGCATTTCTTTGTTCTTTTCTCCAATGGCCCTCCATCCCCAGGGGTTGCTGTGAGCAATGTACTGCTGGGAGAGGGACTGGGAGGAACAAACTCCAGAGGGCATTCCCCGCCCCACCTGGGTGCTCAGGACCCCATCTGTGTCGGTCAGTATTTCCCCCTGGGCAGTTAGCTTCGGAAGCCACCAAACCACCTCATGATAGCATGAGAAATGGGCACCTAACCAGCTGGGGGCTGGCCTGGCTCCTTTGTCCAGTAGCCACCATCTCTAGAGGAGCTGGAAGAATCCATGTGGCTTAAGCAAACAAGGCGAGGTGTTCATCCTGAATGCTAGCCTGGGAAGAGGTCAGAGTTTCTATGGAACCCCCACTGCCCGTGGGAGGGGGTCCAGGTGACGGAGAGGACTTACAGCCACTCTATCCTGTTCTCCTGTTTGGATGCTCGCAACCCCGACTTCCAGCAGACTGGGTGGCACCGCAAAGCAGCATGCGTGCTTTTCCTTCTTTGCCCTACTTAGTGTAGAAAAAGACTCTGCTCTGTCCTTCTGTTCCCTCCACTTCCAGCACGAAGCCTGTTGCAGGACTGGTGTCCCTTAAACATTTAGGGGATGAGAGAATGAGCTGAGGTTTTGCACTAGGGAGAGGGAGCAGAGTGCAGCAGAGCCAGAAGAGATAGGAGAAGCTCTTCAGAAAATTTCCCCTGGGACACATACTAGTATGGAAGTTTCCTTTCTACAAAGAACTGCTGGGCAATTCCCAAGTTTCCTTTGTGCTTTGCTGTCTTATCTAAAGGACCTCTTGCCCACCGTGCCTGAGACCTCTCCAGGGGCTGCCTCCACACGCTGGCATTGAGGTGTTCTGTAGAGGGCTGGACGGTCTCATTTAGGCTGAGGCAGGGCTGGGAATCTGGGCTGGAGACATTGCTTGCCCCAGCCTTTCACAAGGACTGAGCTGAGCTCCGATGCCTCCACAGGCGCAGCTGCCTGGAGTCAGGCCACATCGTTCAGAAGTAATGTCCACTTGATTCTTGTCTTTGTCCTGCTTTTCCAGCAAGCCATCCAGACTGCTCATCTTTAGTGAGACTTTTGGCTCATTTAATGCTTTTCTCCTAATTGTACAGAAGTAATTTTCTTCCTCTTTGGAGAATCTCGAAATGTGAAGATAAAATCATAGAGTCAAAGAAGCTTTTAAACTCCAGTTTAAATTTGTAAGCAAAACTCCAGTTATTTACAGTGTGAGCTTTGGCTTCTACAGGACTGAGTTGGGATTCCAGCTGTATTGCCTTAAGCAAGTGGATTGACCCATTTCTTCATTTATTTAGTTATTTCCTCAAAAATACTTATTGGGTATCTACTCTGTGCCTCGGATACCGACTCGATGGCACCTAACAACAACAACAACTCTGTGCCAGGAACTGGGTAGTTCAGGTCTCTATTCTCACTGAACTTCCAGGCTGAGCAGATAAGTAAGTACACTGTTAAGTAAGTACACTGATGAGTACACTGGGAAGGAAGCCTATAGAGGGCAAGGTTGTTGTTGTTGTTGTTGTTAGGTGCCGTTGAGTCGGTATCCGACTCATAGCGACCCTCTCTCTGTACAACAGGGGAAACACTATTGTCAGTGCTTCTCTGCTGCTCATAGGGTTTTCAATGGCAGATTGATTTTTGGGAGGGGGTTGCCAGGTCCTTCTCCCAAGGCTACAGCTTCTGGTGTTCCCAGGTGGTCCCCCATCCAGGTACTAACCAGGCCCGACCCTGCTTAGCTTCCGAGATCTGACGGGATCGGATGCCACAAGGCTACAGCTGCAGGCAGAGGGCAAGGAGGACACATAAAAAAGAGGTTGACATCAACAGTTGATGCAGGGAGTGCTCAGACTTGAAGAATGAAAAGCAATGAACCAGGAAAATATGTGGAAATACTCCAGATAGAGAGAGCAGCATGGGCAAGGATCCTGGGGCAGAGATTTGAGTTGGCTGGACATGAAGTAAAACGGCAAGGGGAGCATGTTGGGAGAGGAGGGTGGGGAGACAGGGGTGCTAACTATGCCAGGAATTACAGGCATAATAAGAATCTTGCATTCTAACCCCAGAGCACGCAAAGGTTTTAAGCAGTTAACATCAAATTAAACCTACTCTTAATGTTTAAAGTGATGGCTGGTACTGAGGTAAGGAAGTTAGAGTAGAGTAGGGACAAGCAGGGATGCAAAGAGGAGAGGACCAAGGAGTGTGAATAGCACAGTTTTGTGGGGTGATTAGCTGTTTTCTCTGCAGGGCTTGTTTACTCTGTGGTTCTGCTCTGTTCTCTGCTCTGCAATGCAGCCTGCCAGGAATTTTCTCTCTCCTCCTCTGGATGTCTTTAGTACTGTACTGGGATTCTGCACCTCCAAGTAAGCCAATGAATTATTAAATAATTTGTTTTCCAAGACATGGTATTAGGTCTCAGTGCAGATTCTCATGGGGTATGAGGAAGACACACTGGTGCCCCTGACTGTCTAACCCTGAGTCCCTGGGCCCACATCAAGAGATTTTTTGTTGTTGTTGTTGTTGTTAGGTGCCGCTGAGTTGGGTGTGACTCATAGCAACCCTATGCACAACAGAACGAAACACTCCCTAACACTGTGCCATGCCCAGCACTATTGTCAGTGTTTCTCTGCTATTCAAAGCGTTTTCAATGGCAGATTGTTTTGGGAGTGGGTTGCCAGGTCCTTCTCCCAAGCTTACAGCCCTTGGTGTTCCCAAGCAGTCTCCCATCCAAGTATATACACCAGGCCTGACCCTGCTTAGCTTTGGAGATCAGGCTGGATTGGATGCCAGGGTACTATGGCTGCAGACAGCCCAAGTGATAGCTGCCAACAAATCACATCTCTCTGCCTCTGAACGGGAGGCGGAGGTTGCTGACTCACCTGTCTGATGCATTGTTACGAGCCAGAGCCTGCTTTGAGGATCCTCCACCCTGGCCTCTCTGATGGCTGCCTGGAAAGCGCCACTCTTCACACTTGCCTTGGGTTGCAGTGAGGCCAGCAGTATTTTCCCCAGGGACCCCTGTTCATTTGTATGCTCATTCAGGCAAACATACAGGAGACACTGAGCTCACACCAGGGCTTTGGGAAGCCTGGGCTGCTCCTTTGTGGCCGGCCTCATTTCTCCTGCCACTCTCTGTCCTGCCCTCAGGGCTCCTGGATCTTCTGATGTGGATTTTCTGCCCACCGTTGGGAAGAATGACTTATGAAATCCAGAAGGTGCTACATCTCTTAGTTACTTCTAGTGACCAACACAACCCTAAAGTTACTTCCTTTGCTAGGCTTTGGTTCTTTCTTACTTCCGGTTGAGGAGGTTGGCAGGACGATCATAGGGCTATCGCTTCTGCTGTGTTCATGATTTTCTCATAATTGAGCATTCTTAAGTCTCCTTGGATAGAGATCAGCAGAATAACAGGAAATAGAGACTTAGAGAAATTAAGAAATGCTTGAGGGTAAATGTGTTCCAGAAAAGTGGGTCCCTTGAAAAGGGGAGGGGACCAAAGAGGACATCAAAAATGTCTTAAAGGATACATGGCCAGATATAGAGCCTCTGAGTAAGCCCCGTGCCCCTCGTCCTTCTTGGGGCAGTGTCCTTATGGCTGATCAGAGTCAGCAGTGCCCAGGAAGAGACCGTGAAAGGCTGAGGGCACTGAGGTCTTGGCCCAGTGCTGGGGTCTCTGAGCACGCTCCATGGCTGCAGCTGTCTTCCTTAGAGAGACAAAAGAGAGTCCAGCAACAACAGCTAATAATTGTGTCTTCCTATTATCACGTCTTCCTATTCAGTCACTATCATGGTCATTCCCATTTTACAAATGAGGAACTGAGATAAGTTGATTAACTTGTCCTAGCCCTGGCCTCACTCTCTTGTACCCAGATAGTGTCTGAAGTTCTCCTGCTCAGATTCTGCTTGCCCCAGCTGCACCCCACAGGAGTCCCTGATACCCTCTTCCATGGTAGAAACTCAGCTCAGCTTGTGTCCTAAGCCTAACCTGACAAAGATTGTCTACAGCCTTAGCCTAAAAGCTTGGAATAGTCTTATTAATACTGATAACAGTAGCAATCATAGCTAACATTTATGGGTGCTTTCATTTTACTAAGTTATTCATAACAAATCCACACCACACATGTACCATTCCCACTTTCAGATAAGGAAAATGAGGCTCAGGGAAGATAAGTTCCTTGTTCAAAGACACTGGACCTGTGTATAGAAGACTCTGAATCTGAAGCTGAGGGGCTGAATCATCAACATTCAATGCTCCTCAGGGCTTTCTACCACAAAAACTGGTCACATCTGTCAGGACTTGATAGGTCTTAGGCAGTGGGGTCTCCTGAATAGGGCTGCTATGGTTTGAACATAAAAGAGCCCCTTCCGGGTCACAAGTTGGCTGCTTGGTCCTCAGCTAGTGGTGCTATTTTGGAAGGTTTTGGGAACATTAGGAGGTGGGGTCTAGTTGAGGAAGGTGGTCACTGGGGCATGCCTTTGAAGGTTATATCTGGTCCCCAGTCTCTTCCTTGCGCTCTGCTTCCCAGCTGCCATGAGGTGAAGAACCTCTCCCACCACCTCCTCCTGCCGCCATGATGTTCTGCCCAAGTGCATGGGGCCAAGCAACCATAGAGTGAACTCTTGAAACTGTAAGCAAAATAAATCCTTCCTTTTTGAAGTTGTTTCTGTGAGCTATTTGATCACAACAGTGATAAAACAAACTCAATGGCCATGCATTTTTTGAGCCAGACAGACATGAGATTAACTGCTACTGTATTAGCGTTTGTGTGACTTGGGCGTGTTATTTAACCTCTTGGAAATTCAGTTTCCTCTTCCGTGACCTGGGCTATTTCTACTTTGATCAGTCTATGTTATTTTAAGTATCAAAGAGGTAATGCTGTAAAGCTAGTTTCCAAAATTTTAAGCTCTCATGCCCTGCGTTTATGATTTTTATCATTAATAATAGGTTTGTCAAGTTGACTTAAAATTTTAGGAATGAAACTTTATCTTTTCAAGTTTAAAAAAAAATTTAAATGTTAGTGGGGTACAGAGTAATAAGACATTTGCTATATCAATTATGCAAGTATTAAATCACTTTTAATTGAGCATTATCATCTTACATAATTTACACAACAGTATAAACTATAGAGAAAAAAAGAAAAAAGTAGGAAGTTAATATGCAATGAAAATCACGTGCCATCATGGGTTATAGTCTCATTGATTTTTTTTCATGTGTTCATATAGTTGCATTCTGTATTTTAAGATTTTCCTCTCCCTCTTTAGCCTTCTATAGTATCTCCTCCTTCCCTTCTCCCATTCCCCCACCCTCACTCCCACCTGCTGATCTTCTCCCTACTTCTTTATGACCTAGTTGTATTTTCCCTTAAAATATGCATAATTAGTAACAAAAAGTTCATAATTATTAACATAAAAGGTATGCACTTTCAAAATAATCTGGTATTACAACCAACAAAATATCTACCATAAAATATCAAAATATTGCTATTGCTTAGGAAGTGCATAGGTCAGGGCTCAGCACACAGCATGGTGTCAGTGGATAGTAGCCATTCTTCTCCTGCCTCTATCCTTTCTTCTCATTCTTCTTTCAGTGCCCATTCTCTCCTCTGCCTTTGCCATGTGGCTCCAATCCACAAACTGCACTTCTGCCTTTGCTTCCCCTCAGCACACTCTACAACTGTCATCATGCTACTCTCCTCCAGCCTATTTGGAAGGGATTCGGATCGCCTACCTCTTGTAAGCCTCCCTCTGTGGGGAATTTGGGCCTCCAGGAAGGGCCCTGCGAAGACTGGAGTGGTCGTGTACGCCTTGATGATATGTCATGCTGGACATTGCCTGTGGCCATTTTGAGTCATCTTGACTTTTTGGACACTATGTATTCAACCACCCAGCCATCCTCAGGGGTCTGACCTAAGTGACTGCTTTTTCAAAATTCGCTTTAATACTCTAAAACAAAGAGGAAGAAATGGTCTACCAAGTAATGTTATGGCTTATTAAGTCTGTTTTCTCATCCATGAATCTAAAACTTGTTAATTTACCTACAATAAAATTCTCTTGTTGACATACAGTTATACGACACAGGACAAATGCATTGAGTCCTGTAATCACCACCACAATTGAGGTACAGAGTAGTATGATCAGCCCTCTCAGTTCTCTGCTGTTACCCTCTGGTAGTTAACGCCTCCCTCTTCCCTCACTTCCTGGAAATTGCTGATTTGTTTTCCATTCCCTTAATTTTGCCTTTGTCAAAATTTCACATTAATGGGATCATGTAGCCTTTTGAATTTATCTTCTTTCACTTAGCAAAATGCATTTGAGATTAATCTATATCATTTCATGTGGCAATAGTTTGTTCTGTTTTGTTGCTGAATAGTATTTCATTGTATGGCTATACCACAAAATTTTAATTCATTTCCCAGTTGAAGGATATTTAAATTGTTTCCAGACTATAACATTTATTAATTGTTGTTGTTAGGTGCGTGGAGTTGGTGTCTGACTCATAGCGACCCTATGTACAATAGGCGAAACATTATTGTCAGTGCTTCTCTACTATTCACAGGGTTTTCAATGGCAGATTGTTTTTTGGGAGTGGGTTGCCATGTCTGTCTCCCAAGCCTACAGCACCTGGTGTTCCCAAGCAGTCTCCCATCCAAGTACTAACCAGGCCTGACCCTGCTTAGCTTCCAAGATCTGACAGGATTGGTTGCCATAGTGATATGGCTGAGGGTGTATTTATTAATTAAGGCTCTGTAAATATTCATGTATAAGTTTTTATATAAACATAGCTTTTCATTTGGCTTGGATAAATCCCAGCCCTAGGAGTGGCATTGTTGGTTAAATTTTAAGTGTATGTTTAACTTTATAAAAAACCCATAAAACTGTTTTCCAAAGTGGTTTTACCATTTTATATTCCAAAGTGGTTGTACCGTTTATAATACAAAATGGTTGTACCATTTTATATTATAAAATACATTATATTTTATAATCCATCCACATCCTTATTAACACTTGGCATTGCCAATTTTGTTTTGCTTTCAAAATTTTAGACATTCTAGTAAATGTGTAGCAGAATATAATTTTACCCCCAGTACATGGGATCTGGGCTGATGTTTAGCTCAGTTGGTAGAATGTTTGCTCTGTGCTCTCTGAATGGGTTCCATCCCCAGCATGCAAAATTGGGAGAAGGACCTGGCAGCCAACTCCCAAAAACAATCCCAAAATAATCAGCCATTTAAAACCCTACGAATTGTGGAGAAGCCCTGACATTGTGCTAGGTGTGGCACAGTGTCAGGGAGTATTTCCTTCTGTTGTACATAGGATCCCTATGAATCAGACCTGACTCAGTAGCATGTAACAAGAGCAACAATAACATAGGGTTTGAACTCAGGGCATCATGCATGCTAGATAAATAAGTGCTCTACCATCGAGGTGAACCTAGCCTCCTTTTTATTTTTTACTTTGAGGCAGGGTCTTACTAAGTTGCATAGGCTGCCTCTGGCCTCAAACTCAATCTTCCTGCCTCAGCCTCCAAATTCTCCGGGATTATAAACACAGTGTCCAGTTTATCTTCAAGTTTCTTAAAAATTAAAATATAATTCACATGCCATAAAATTCACCCTTTAAAAGTGTAGTATTCAGTGGCCTTCACCATACTCATAAAAATCACTATCTAGTTTCAGAATATTTAAGTCAACCTAGAAAGAAATCCAAATAAGCAGTCATTTTTTCATTCTGCTCTATTCTTAGTTCCTGGCAATGCCTAATCTACCTTCTGTCTCTCTAGATTTGCCTATTGTAGACATTTCCTATAAATGGAGCCATGCATATCTTTTGTGACTGGCTCTGTTCACTGAGAATAATGTCTTCAAGATTCATCCATGCTGTAACATGTATTTCATTCATTTTTATGACTGAATAACACAATCACTTCACATTATTCACAATCCTTATGTTCTATAAAATTGTATCACACATTGAGTTAGTAAATACTGAAACAGTGATCCTACATGTATATAAGATTATATCATAATCTTAAATCCTAAAAATGACTCATCCTGGTGGTTTCGATTTAATTTTTTTACAAAAGGAAAAACAATATTTTAAGTGCCTTGCTTGAGGTCATGTCACAAACAGGTGCTAGAGTTAGGATTCAAGCCTCATCTAATTGACCCTAGGGTCAGATCTTCTCATGCAAGCCCTTGCATGTCTCTGCTGGTTCCATCCTTTGGCCATTTCTTCCTGAGGCTGGAATAAGAAGGGCATGTATCACCTGGTTCAGCTTTAGCTGGGAATGTGTACACTGGGCAATTCAGACTATGTATTTATTCATTTATTTAGACAGGGTCTACTATATAGTCTAGGATGGCCTTGAATTTATAATTCTCCTGCCTCAGGCTTGTGAGTACTGGGATTACAGGTATGCATCACCACAGTCAACTTTAGACTCTTCACTGATCTGCACAAGTCCACAGATGACCAAGAAAGTATTATGAACATTGATTTTGGGATATAAATAAACTTCCATGAGTAGGCAATTTGCAAAAATGAAATCTGTGGAAAATGAGCATCAACTTTATATCATTGTGGTTTAACTTATGCTTTTTAGTCAAATTTGGGAAGTTTTTAAACATGCAAATATATATGTATTTTTGCATCTACCTTTTTCTCTTCTCGTTTAGGGACTCAAATGATATGAACATTTCATCTTATGTTATTTTCCCAAGGGTCTGTGAAGCTTTGTTGACTTTTTAAAAAAAATCTTTTTTCTCTGTTCTTCTGATTGTATAATTTCTGCTGATCTTTCCTTTAAGCTTTTTGACTTTTCCCTCTGTCATTCCCATTCTGTTATTCAATCCACCCACTGAGTTTTTAAATTACAGATATTATAGTTTCAGTTCTAAACGTTCTACTTTTAAAAATAATTTATATTTCTTTGCTGAGATTTATCTTTGCAGTTAGTTCAAGTGTTCACCTTGTATATTTATGTATATATAGTACATATGCATATGTATATATATGTATATATATGTATATGTGTATATATACATGCATATATGTATATATGGGCTGGGATTTAGCTCAGTTGGTAGAGCACTGTGCTGCAGTCTCTGAGGTCCTGAGTTCAATTCCAGCACCGCAAAAATGGGAGAAGGACCTGGCAGTCCACTCCCAAGGCAATCTCGAAAGAGTCAACCATTGAAAACCCTATGAGGGTTGCTATGAGTTGGATACTGACTCGACGGCACCTAACAACAATATGTATATATATAGTATATAAGTATATGCTTTTTAGATGGTACCATATTATACACTGCTTTATATATACACATGTATGTATATATGTATATATACATATGTGTATATATACATGTGTGCATATATATATATGTGTATGTATGTATACATATTGCCTACAGCTGTAGCACTGTGGTGTCTGATCCCGTCAGATCTTGGAAGCTAAGCAGGGTTGGGCCATGTTAGTACTTGGATTGGAAACTACCTGGAAACACCATATAATGTAGGTTTGGGAGAAGGACCCAGCAACCCACTTCCAAATAACAAATGTGACATTGAAATACCTATGAATATCAGAGAAGCACTGACAATAGTGTTTTCCCTGTTGTACATAGGGTCACTATAAGTTGGATACCGACTGGATGGCACCTAACAACAAGAACAGCATGTATACATATAAAAATACTTGGAAGATTTAACTGACTATGTCAATGTGGGCTTTAAAATGTGAGGGTTTTTTTTTTTTTTTATGGCTAGGCACAGGGCCGCATGCTTACAGTCCCAACTACTCAGGAGGCTGAGGCAGGAGGATTTCTAGAGCCTCGGAGTTCAAAGCCAGCCTGAGGAACATAGTGAGAGCCCCTCAGACAAAGAAAAAGAAAGAAAGAAAGAAAGAAGAAAGTAAGAAAGAAAGAAAGAAGAAAAGAAAGAAAAGAAAAATAAGGAAGGAAGGAAGGAAAAAGAAAAAGAAAGATTTAAGGTTTTTCTTCTTTAATCTTTCCTTGTGTTTTTCAATTTTCTGTGCTCAACATACATGAAGTATTATAGCATATTCCTATTACTGCTTACTAACTACCTATGTGCTTCTTTGCATTTTTCAGCCTGGACTCGTGATTGAATGGTTAATGGAATTTTTTGGAAATAATTCTGATTTTATCAGACTGTATCAGATTGTGCCACCTGTGAGAAATACACCTTTGTTATTCAGGATCATTGTGGTAACAAGCACTGATTACTAAGACTGATACAATAGTGTAATAAGAAATTACTAAGTACAACAAGGCAATGAGGGATTACTAAGCACAGACAAGAAAAGCATAGGAAAATGGAGAGAATTTTAAGTAAATCTCCTTCAGCTTGGATGTCAATGGGTCAGAAATACTTTGAAAAAGTTTTAAAGATTAGAAAAAATCAATGTCTTTTAACTTAGAAGTTGCTAATTTATTAATTTTGTAAAAGTAAGAACAGTGGCCAAATGTACTCTTTATAGTTGGTAAGCAAATTCTAACCCTTTTGGAAAGCCCCAAAGGAAGCCAAATTACTAGGAAAATGCTTGCTAGTGAGCCTGCCTGGAGGAAGACTCATTAACAACCTGCGTTATGCAGATGACACAACTCTGCTTGCTGAAAGTGAAGAGGATTTAAAACATTTACTGATGAAGATCAAAGATCATAGCCTTCAATATGGATTATGACTAAACATTAACAAAACAAAAATCCTTACGAGTGGGTCAGCACGCAACTTCACAATAAATGGAGAAAAGATTGAGGTTGTCCAAGATTTTGCTTTGCTTGGCTCTATAATCAACACCCGTGAAAGCAGCAGTCAAGAAATCAAAAGACGCATTGCTCTAGGAAAAGCTGTGGCAAAAGATCTCTTTAGAGTATTGAAAAGCAAAATGTCACATTGAAGACGAAGGTGCGTCTGACTCATGCCATGGTATTTTCAGTGGCATCATATGGTTGTGAAAGCTGGACATTGAACAAGAGAGACAGAAAAAGAATTGATGCTTTTGAATTGTGGTGCTGGAGACGTCTAT